>CAUYON010173755.1:0-14778 GCA_963573935.1 Arctocebus calabarensis | reverse complement strand
TCTCACTTTATCGCCCTGGGTAGAGTGCCGTGGCGTCACACTGCTCACAGCAACCTCCAGCTCTTGGGCTTAAGCGATTCTCTTGCCTCAGCCTCCCGAGTAGCTGGGACTACAGGCGCCCGCCACAGCGCCCGGCTATATAGTTTATATCTTTAAATTTTATTTTATTATAAAAAGTCTCTGTTAGCCAGGCATTGTGGTGGGCACCTGTAGTCCCAGCCACTCGGGTGGCTGAGGGAAGAGAATCACCTAAGCCCAGGAGTTGGAGGTTGCTGTGAGCTGTGTAACATCATGGCACTTTACTGAGGGTGATAAAGTGAGACTCTGTATCTAAAAAAAAAAAGTCTCTGAGCTTCAAAAGTATTTAAAACACTTGAAGTTAACAAGAAACAGTGAGGAAAACATTAATGGGAATTAAAATGACAACCTTTTAACTTCCATCACTCAACCAGTTATTGATAGACTCATGTCTATTTCCCAATTTGAAGAAAGAAATTGGATAACCTATATGTTCCAAAGCTCCTAAAAAGAACCAATATGTGAAGTACTTCAAGCTTTTTACAGGGAAATGAATAACAAAAGGAAGATATAACACAATATTTGGGAAATAAGATAATTCTACCCAGCTAAGGCTTTGTCCTGTTAACATTTCTTTTTACTTTTGGATGGAAATTTTTCTAAACAATATTACCTCCTTCATCACATTAAACAGGACATACTATCTAACCATTTCACCATCACTCAGGATCATTGTTACAAATATCATTATTGGACTATACACAAGGACACCCTAAGTATCTAACCCAGGTCTACCTACCTAAGAGCTGTCCCAGATAGTAAGAAAGGCCATGTGCATTATATAGCAATAAGGCAAATAATCTCTCAGTCATTCTAACATTTATTCAGTGCCTACTAAGTGCCAGGCACTGTGCTAGACACTGATGATAGGTACCAACTTCAGTCTAGCAGGGAGAGGCACACACATGAGAAACAGAGTGTCAGGACTACCGTACTAGTATCAAGAACCTGTGCCATCGAGGCACAAAGGAAAAAGTGGCTCCCTAATGAGGGTGAAGGACCTAAGTGTACTCGCACACCACCACTAGTACTTCCTCCCCTCCTTACTATAGCCTGAGGCCCCTTGCTTATCCTCAGCAAAACCAAACTCCAAGAAGCCTATGTAAATTAGGTCTGAGATTTTCCCAGGAACCTAGAGTGAGGGTGACTAACCTGAAGTCATGGCCTCGTATTTTTACTGATATTTGGAGGACTTGCAAAAGATGGATGTCCAAAACAATCTCGTACGATCTCGGAGACCAAATCTTGCAGAGATTGTTGATGGACAGTTAGAAGTCAGACGTTAATCTTACTTTCAAGTTTCATTTTTATTTATTTTTATTTTTTTTTTTTTATTTTTTGAGACAGAGCCTCAAGCTGTCACCCTGGGTAGAGTGCTGTGGCATCACAGCTCACAGTAACCTCCAACTCCTGGGCTCAAGTAGGTCTCCTGTCTCCGCCTCCCAAGTTGCTGGGACTACAGGCGCCCGCCACAACACCTGGCCATTTTTTGGTTGCAGCCATCATTGTTGTTTGGCTGGCCCGGGCTGGATTCAAACCTACCAGCTCAGGTGTATGTGGCTGGCACCTTAGCCGCTTGAGCCACAGGCGCCGAGCCTCATTTTTATTTTAAAAACTATTTATTTGTTAACTCATTAGTCAAGAACCTCTATTCCGCACAAGTAACAACACAGGCAGGTTAAGTACCCAGCCATTTGCAAATATAGTATATATAGTTAAGAAAACCTAGCATGTGAGTGAATTAAAAATAAAGAATTATGTTCTTAAATATTTGTAAATCCATCATAGACTATCACTGAAGACTATGTAAGAAATTTTCTCTGGAGGTAAAAGTTATAACACTAGTGGATATGAGTGATATACTCTGGTAATCTGAACCTTTTATCATCAAAAATAATTTTAAAATAAATAAAAATAATACAAGTTAGCGGTTTTGGTTTTTATAGGTTTTAGTGCCTTTTCGCTATTGCTGCCTTGTTTCTCCCGTAAATAATCAACAAATTAGGTGGCAAAGAAACAAAATTTTTAAGAAGTGATTACAAACACTTAAATACATGTTTTTTGTTATGCTACGTTTTACTTAAATGAAATTCAAAAAACTTGTACTTGCTCTATCAAGTCCAAGGTGGTTTAAGTATTCTACAGTAGTACTTTTGAGAAGTGCTTAAAACCAGGTACTTTGAGATCTACACAACTGTTTCAAATGAAAGGCTGCAGAAGGTCAGTCAGGCTAAACCATTGGTTTCAGCCATCAGACCCAGATTCCAAGTAAGGCCCTGTAGGGAAGAGCCAGGTGACTTGACTGATCCACCCCACCTCCACAAATGACTCCCAAGTCCCCCGCCTTCCCAACACTAAGCAGGACAACAAAACACTTCAAACCCGACAGCTTGAGGACATCCCAGTAAACCTCCGGCAAATTCCCCAACCGCTATAAAACCCTGTTTCCTTTTCTATTAACTGAGTAACATGACATGTTGCATTCACTACCCCTTACTATGTGCCAGGCATTGTTCTAAATGCTTTAATACTCACACCCTAAATGGTAGGTCTACGCGTGTCTGTCACAATTTGCAATAGGATTAAATAAATTACTTGTAAACTACTTTGCATGCTAAGGGACACCGAGAAAGAACTCAAAGTTAGCTATTGTTGTCATTAAAACAACGAGACGTTTTGTGAATAAAAAAGACAATACATGCAAAAACGTAGAAAGAGGTTAAAAATTACAGTTCAGGCAAGGTGACAAGCGTAGTCAGACGAAAGAATTGTGCCCAAGTTCATTGGCCCATGTGAACAGTCCTGTTACCTCACTCTTGGCACTCAGGGCCCACCCGCGCGCGGAGCCCAACCGGACGCACACCCTGAGCCGCGAGGAAGGCGCGTGTCCGCTGGCGCAGGCCCGACACGAATTCCAACCGCGACCGCCCGGACACCCCGTTCCTCGACCTCCCGCCGGGGCAGCCCGGGCTCGCTCACCGCAGCAGCTCCAGGCAGTAGTGGTCGGTGCCCAAGGCACCCGGTCCGCTGGCCGCAGCCACACTCCGACCGAACATTGTGGGCCCAGGCAGCCGCCGCACGCGCGCGCACAGACCCCGGGGCGGCCGGCGGCGGCACAGACCCAAGATACCAAGGCGCAGGGGTCCCCAGGCCGAGCCCAGCGTGGAGGCCGCCATGACACCCGCGCCCTTCGACCCCGCGCCATCCGCGCGCGGCCACGCCCACACAAGTCGCCCTGCGGTCCGTCTCTCAGTCGCAGGTGGGCCGGGAGGAGACTTTGCTGGAAGAAGAGCCAGGTGTCGCTGTGGTCCTCTGTGAGCCGGGCGCTCTGTGGCCTGGGTTCCCGGAAGGCCGCGCCTACGTCCGGACGATACCCCCCCCCCGGTCTTCTCAACGCTCTTAAGTCCATCCACGGGTTCCCCCAAAACGCCTGTGAGAAGTGCTGGACGCCGGCTTCTGAAAAAATAACTGCCGGCATTGCGTCCTGCTAACCCCGATGTCCCTTGAGAGCAGAACGTGTTGTACTGTTTCTCAACAGGGGCGCCCTTGGCACTTTGGACTTCAGAGCACTGGAAGTTTGCCATAGCTAGATGCCCAGGCATGGTGAACCCTAGGGGCCACAGGAGAAACTTCCCCTTTGCCCTCAGAAATTTCGCTGAAAAATCAACTGACAAGAGGCAGAGTAATTGGAAGAAAGGCATAAAAATATAATCTGTATACACAGAGCTTTTAGAATGAAGACCCCAAAATATAGGGGATTGCCTGTCTTTATGTTTAGGTTCAACGAAGTGTGTACAACTGTGTATATATACGACTGGACGAAAAGGGTATAATAGGATACAATGAACTGAATCTGGGAAACCTAGCAAGGCCTGTCTATGTAGATTCATCTTGGCCTCTTTGAGCACGTATTCCTTCTTTTGGGATATAGAGCAGTACCCTCTCAAGGTAGATCAGGTACATTTTTTATGACCTCTTTTGTACAGAAAGATGAGGGGAAAATTAGAGTAATATTTTCTAGGTTTTCTGGCTGGCTTTGAGGAAACGAAGTTCCTGTTTTCTGATCTGCCTTGGAGAAGAGGGATTCTAGTTTCTGTGGCTAGCCTGGGGGAGAATGGTACTGATACAGGAGGGTGGGAGAAGGTCAGAGAAAAACTTTTGCTTTTGAGACTGAGGCCTTAATGTGGGGTATTATTTTCTGAGCTCCAACACCACCAAACACCCACGCACCACTGGCTACCTCACACCTCCAGAAGAAAAACACAAAGATCCCTGAGCCATCACCAACTGCTACCTGTAGCTTACCGTTTGTTGATTGTTTCTCCCACTACACTCTAATTACTGTGATGGCAGGGTCATTGTTTTGTTTCCTGCTTTATCCCTAATGCCAGTCACTTTAAAACTGTTGAAGATAGGCTGGGGGTGGGGGGGGCGGGTAGGGGTAGCTCAGCTGCTAGGGCTCCAGCCCTACACACTGGAGCTGGCAAGTTCTAATCCAGCCCAGGCCTGCCAAACAACAATGACAACTACAACCAAAAAATAGCCAGGCATTGTGTTGGGCACCTGTAGTCTCAGCTACAGGCTGGGAGACTGAGGCAAGAGAATCACTTAAGCCCAAGAGCTGGAGGTTGCTGTGAGCTGTGACGCCTGGGCATTGTATCCAGGGCGACAGCTTGAGACTCTGTCTCGAAAAAACTGTTGAAGATAAAGTGCCTGGACTCACATAAATAGTAAGAAGTCAGGTAAGATTCACATGTTCAAAATATTAGACTTCTCTGGGGAGGAAGGGTGTAGGGCAAGGTATAGGCCTGCAGGTCCAGACTTCTGAGGTCCAGCATGGAACTCCAGGGAATCAAATTTCTTAACTCAAACCTTACCTACCAGGTCCTTATAAGATGTATTTATCAAGGCAGGAGAATAGAGTTTGTGATAGTTTACTGATACTAGCTTGATTTCTAACTTTTACATCTTAGTTCACATGGTATTTTGGCCTCCTTTCATACTCTTACCCTCAGACCCTCAATTATTAGAGTTATATCTAGTTGCCACCACTGGCCTGGTCCAAGCCAATAGCTGCCTATACCTGGATATTCCTGCATCCAGATTTGCCCAATGCTGCAGGCAGACTGGTTCATTTTAAAATCTAATCGTGACCTTTCCCTACTTGACAGCCTTTACTGTGCTTCTGTACAGTCCCTCCACTGTGTGGCTTCTGTTTCCCTTTCTGCCTCAACACTGGTGGTTTGCCATTGTGACTCCCACTTCATGTTTCTGCTTAAACCCAAAAAGAGAGCACTTTGTCTAGACCACGGTTCTGAACCTGTGGGTCGAGACCCACAGGAACTGTATTAAAGAGCCGTGGCCTTATGAAGGTTGAGAACCACTGGTCTAGAACAAAGAACTCTAACTAGTTCACCCAACTTTGGTTTTTTCTCCCTCAAGATTGCCTCTCTTCATCTTATGTGGACCACAGTATTTTACAACTCTTACAACATCCTTTCTTCCCTCTGGGCTTCTTTCTATCTGTTCGCTCTGATAGACACATATTAGTATTCTCAATACCCATTTCAAACCTGCTCTATAAAAAAAAATTCACATATCCACATTTCTAATTCTTACCTACTATCCAACTAGACTTTTCCATCTGGACATCTTGCTGTTGCTTCAAAGTCCATATGTCTAAAAATCAAATTAACTCCTCTTTTTACTCTTTTTATTTATTTGGATGGTGTCAAAATCAACCAGTGGAAGCACTTCAAAGTCATCTTTACCTCTTCCCTCTTCTATATCTAATGTAATCTAATTGGTCAGACCCTATTAATTCTTTTTCTTTGTATATCCATGGCAGGATGGCTAGTGCAAAACTACCTGTAATCAGATCTTGGCTCTACCTCCTACTATTCTGTAGTCTTGGGTGAGCTACCTACCTTTTCTTGTGTCTCAGTTTTCTCACCTATAAAATGAAGATGATGATAACACCTACCTTATAAGGTTATTGTAAGAGTTAAATGAGTTAATATATCTAAGACACCTAAGACAGTGCCTTGCCTCTAATAAGCACTCAACACAAGTCCTTTATGTAGGGAAAACATTATTTAAAAAATTTTCAAATGGACCAAAAATATTGGTGGGTGTCATTTAATGGAAATGTCCCAATTATTTGTTTCTATGAGGTCTTTTCATTTTTCATTGTCTTTGAGCTATTTTACAACTCTGTAAGTTGGAATATTGACAGCATCGCAACTTATTCCTGTCCATAAATGTGCAAATTGTGTTCAGTGGAAATTCAATGGATTATTATTCTATGGATAGTGACCCTATCACAGTTTTGCCCTTCACATCTATTAGGCAGATTATTTATGCATCCTTAGAACTGATTGTAACATCTTACTGGTTCCCTCATTAATTGATGAGTTACATGAAAATTTTGATGTGTTCATTTTACTTCTGTATGAAAGTTATGATTATATCATTTTAAAAAAAAATTATTTTCTGTGCAGGTATAGTGGCTTGTGCCTGTAATCCCAGTAGTTTGGGAGGCAGAGGCAAGAGAATCACTTGAGGTGAGGAGTTCAAGATTAGCTTGGAAAGCATAGTGAGACCCTGTCTCTGAAAGAAAAAAATGATCTTCTGACAGCTATCATTAGCAATTATGAACTTAGCTTCCATTTTATTTCCATTACTGAGTTTCACATCTAAGAAGTGTGTTTCAATTATTTCCTAATAAATCTATAGTGATGAATATAACCATTTCTAGTTTTCACAAATACATACTAAAGATATTATGAACTTATGTCAACCTGAAGGTAGAATTCCGATTAATGTCAACCAAGAAAAAAATTAAGAACTTTGGAAATTATCCTGTGGATAATATGTTGTTACCAACTAACATTAAATAAATATCTATTATTGCTAATCTTAAAATCAATTTTTATACATACTACTTCAGCTGTTTTTAAGAATTGTGAGCACATGAAAATAATATCTTAGTCTAATTCCTTGACATCAAAACATTTTTTTCTTTTTTTTGAGACAGAGTCTCACTATGTTACCCCTCTGTAGAATGCTGTGATATCACAGCTCACAGCAACCTCTAACTCTTGGGCTTAAGTGATTCTCTTGCCTCTGTCACCCAAGTAGCTGGGACTACAGGTGCTCACCACAACACCTGGCTATTTTTTTGTTGCAGTTGTCATTGTTGTCCAGCTGGCCGGGACTGGGTTCAACCCCACCAGTCTGGGTGTGTGTGGCCAGCACTGTAACCACTATGCTATAAGTGCCAAGCCCAAAAACAATATTTTTGAAACATACTTACACTTTTATTTATTCAGAGTTATAATCAAGGCAGAAGCTCAGTGCTTAAGCAAAATATTAACATTAACAACATACGTGACCATAGTTTGTTAACCTGTCCTTAAATTGGGGTATTTGTTGTGTCCTCTTTTTTTCTTTTTCCCAAGACAGAGTCTCACTTTGTTGCCCTGGATAGAGTGGCCTGGTGTCATAGCTCACAGCAACCTCCAACTCTTGGGCTTAAGTGATCCTCTTGTCTCAGCCTCCCAAATAGCTTGGACTACAGGCACAACACGTGGCTATTTTTAAAGACAGGGTCTCACTCTTGCTCAGGCTGGTCTTGAACTCCTGAGCTCAGGCAGTCCACCACCTTGGTCTCCCAGAGAGCTAGTATTACAGGCAAGAGCCACCTTGCCCAGCTTGTGTCTTCTTTTCATGTCCACTTTATCTTGGAGAAAGTCCTACACTTTCTCCAAGATGATTATAACCGATCTATCTGTGTAGTTGTGCATGAAACATAATAACATTTCTTTTCATGCTTTAGCTCAATAAAGACTGCCTTTGTGGTGGTGCCTGTGGCTCATCGAGTAGGGCGCCAGCCCCATATACCGAAGGTGGCGGATTCAAACCCGGCCTCGGCCAAACAGAAAAATAACCAGGCGTTGTGGCGGGCGCCTGTAGTCCCAGCTACTTGGGAGGTTGAGGTAAGAGAATCGCTTAAGCCCAGGAACTGGAGGTTGCTGGGAGCTGTGTGACACCACGGCTCGGGCGAGAAAGTGAGACTCTGTCTCTACAAAAAAAAAAGACTGCCTTTGGTTGATTGCTACATTTTAAATAATTGTGTCTTATTGTTACAAAATATTACCTCTTAATTTTTCCATGACCTTAAAGAAGTGAACTCCAGGGCAGTGCCTGTGGCTCAAAGGAGTAGGGCGCTGGCCCCATATACTGGAGGTAGTAGGTTCAAATCTGGCGCAGACCGAAAAAAAAAAAAGTGAACACTATTCCTTACATTTTGACTCAGATGGGACTGTCAGCTTTTTTTTTTTGAGACAGAGCCTCAAGCTGTCACCCTGGATAGAGTGCTGTGGCATTACAGCTCACAGCAACCTCCAATTCCTGGGCTCGAGCAAATTTCCTGCCTCTGCCTCCCAAGTAGCTGGGACTACAGGCGCCCGCCACAATGCCCGGCCATCTTTTGGTTGCAGCCGTCATCGCTGTTTGGCGGGCCCGGGTTGGATTCGAACCCACCAGCTCAGGCATACGTGGCTGGCACCCTAGCCCGTTGAGCCACAGGTGCCGAGCCGGGACTGTCAGATTTTACATGACACCTTGTATATCTAAAGAATCTAAGAGAGTCTATGCCAGACCACAACTGGCTAGATGTCACTGGACAAGAACCTCCACAGACCTCCTTCCTTTCCAAAGCCCTCAGAGGACAACTGACTTCTCTTCAGTCCATTTTGTTTCATTATGTTTTTTGCATTACATGGAGGGTGCCAAAAAAATGTATACACATTTTAAGAAAAAAAAACTTTACATTTGACTTCTGCTATTACAAGAGGTGCTCAAATGTGACTTGTGGTTATCTTTTGTTATGGGTATGTATGGAGTACATGTATTACAATTTTAGTACAGTTTTTCCCTTCTTTCGTTTGTTGACACTCTGTATATATGTTATGTTATTTTATTTTATTTTATGTTAGAGATAGTTTCACTTTATCACCCTCAGTAGAGTGCCGTGGCATCACACAGCTCACAGCAACCTCCAACTCCTGGGCTTAAGGTGATTCTCTTGCCTCAGCCTCCTGCGTAGCTGAGACTACAGGCACCCGCCACCCTCGGTATATGGGGCCAGCACCCTACTCACTGAGCCACAGGTGGCACCCCACTTAATATATTTTAAAGGCTTAATAAAGGAAATATGGAACATAGAGGCAAATGTAGAGAAAAAGTCATGCTAAAACCTTACTTCAAACAATATTTGTATTTCCTCATTTTCTTCCATTTTTTAATCCACACACTTGTTGCTTGTTTTTACATATTGCTTGTACAATATTATTTTATTAGCCTAATCTTACCTTAAACATTTTCTTAAGATGCCCGGCCTCTGTGAGCTGTAGCCTTTCCAAGAGAGCGGTTGGGTGTTCGCTGCCTTAGGAAGAAGATGTACTCGTCCGTGGTGCGCCCGAGTGGGCAGACCCCTTCCATGCACCACACCTGCAGCCGGTGCACGATGGCCTCACGGGGCCCACAGCCCCCTTCTCCCAGATGCTCTTGCAACCTGGCAGCTGCCGCTATTGAAGAGTACAGTTGTGAATTTACTCTGCGAAGTATTATGCACTGTGTGGCTTTGATGGGGTCTTAAATTATGCACTGCTGTCGTTCCCCTGGCTTTAGTGAAACGCCGAATGCCTGTGGACCCCCAGAAATACAAGGGGATATTTAATGGATTCTCAGTTACACTTAAAGAGAATGGTGTTCGTGGCTTAGCTAAAGGATAGGCTTCAACTTTCACTGGCTACTCTATGCAACTCTGGAAGTTTGGTTTTTATAAAGTATTTAAGTCATGCTTGGAGAGAACACCAAACACCTCTCTGTGGCACACATCACTATATTTGGCTGTCTCAGCCAGTGCTGAATTCTTTGCTGACGTTGCCTTGACTCCTACAGAAGCTGCTAAGGTTTGAATTCAAACCCAACCACGTTATGCCAACACATTGAGGGGTGCGGCACCCAAGATGTGTAAGTAGGAAGGCCTGAAAGCATTCTCCAATGGGGTTGCACCTCTGTGGATGGGACAGATGCCATAACCATGATGAAGGTTGCCTGCTTTGAACAAACTGTTGAAGCATTGTGCAAGTTGGTGGTTCCTAAGCCCCACAGTGAGTGGACACAGCCAGAGCAGCTGGTTAACATTTGTGGCAGGTTACGTAGCTGGCATCTTTTGTGCAATTGTTTCTCATCCTGCTGATTCTATGGTCTGTGTTGAATAAAGAGGAAGGTAGCAGTTCTTCTCAGATCCTTCAGAGACTTGAATTTAAAGGTGTAGGGAAGGGACTCTTTGCCTTTCATCCTGATTGGTACTCTGCACTGCAGTGGTTCATCTAACTCTGTGACAGTCTGCTTGGGGCTTCCTTGGTCTCCGCCACCTGAGATGCCAGAGTCTCTGAAGAAGCTTGGGTTAACTCAGTAATAGAGCAAAGCAAATATGGACTGAATCTGCTTGCTGATCAGTGTTGAAGAAAGTATAAAAAGAACTTTTATATATTTGGCAGTGTAGGAAATTGTTCTAAATACTGTAGTACTCTTGCCTTAAGCAATTTCAAATTTGCTGTTGAAATAAACCCAGCTGTTCATTAAAAAAATTTTTTTCTTAATGCTATTATTTCATTCATTTAAAAATACTTAGTAAAAGCCTACTCTATGTCTATACTGACCCAATTGCCAGAATGCCGAGATGAATGAACAGAATGCTCCATGTCCTCAAAAAGCTTATTCTTTAGTGGCAAACAAACAAAAATCATCACAAATAAATATATAATTACAAAATGTGATACTGCTGTTGTTTTTTGTTTGTTTAGAGACAGGTTTCACACTGTCCCCTAGGCTAGAGTGAAGTGGTACGTGATCATAGCTCACTGTAACCTCAAATCCTGGGCGCAAGTGACCCTCCTGCCTCAGCTTCTGCAGTTGCTAGGACAGCAGGTGCACACCATCACACTCAGCTACTTTTTCTTATCTTTTTAGAGACAGGGTCTCTCTGTGTTGCCCAGGCTCGTCTTGAACTCCTGGCCTCAAGAGATCCTCCCACCTCGACCTCACAAAGTGCTCTGACTACAGGCAGGAGTCTGATTACTGCACCGAGCCTGCTATTATATTAATAAGGATATAGCTTCAGCTGCTCAAACAAAGACACACACACACACACACACACAAATAGTGATTTAAGTAAGACAGACATTTATTTGTTTATTATTTATTTATTTTTTTTTTGAGACAGAGCCTCGAGCTGTCACCCTGGATAGGGTGCTGTGGCATCACAGCTTACAGCAACCTCCAATTCCTGGGCTCAAGCGAGTCTCTTGCCTCCGCCTCCCAAGTAGCTAGGACTACAGGCGCCCACCACAGTGCCCGACCATTTTTTGGTTGCAGCTGTCATTGTTTGGCGGGCCTGGGCTGAATTCGAACCCACCAGCTCAGGTATACGTGGCTAGCACCTTAGCCCATTGAGCCACAGGCGCCGAGCCTTTTAAATTTTTTTTGAGACAGAGCCTCAAGCTACGACAGACATTTATTTCTCTCTCAACTAATAGTTTGTAAGCAATCTAGAGTTGCATGGATGTTCTAAGGTCATGAAAGTCTTACATCCCAGAAAGCCCCTCAGTCCCAACCACACTGGATGGTTGTCACCCTACCAATCCTATTGTTACCATCAACAATTAATGGAAAAGAAAAGCAGGATTGGAAAGGTTGAGTAATTTTTCCAAAATTACACAGCTAGTGATTTGCAGAGGCAGGATTTGCCCTTAGGAAATCTTCTCCAGAATCTACCAGATTCATCTCCACATTCTCTGCATTCCGCTGCCATGTGACAAGTGAGAAGAATGTTTCACAAGAAGGAACGGCAATACCCCTGACTCAGTAAAGGGTTCAGGACACTCAAAGAACAGAATGAAAGCCATGTCTCTCCAACTTAAGTGAGTGTTCAGGAGTGTGGAGTACATTAGACTAGAGAGATAAGCAGGGACCAAATCATGTGGGGCATTATAGGTATAATGATAGGTATACCCCCAAATCATATGGGGCATTATGGGTATATGATTTACCTTAAATGCATCGAGAAGCGACTGGGGGCATTAAAGCAGAGTCTTGACATAATCTGAATTAGAAGTGTAAAGACAAGTATGGTTTCTGTTTGAAGAATAGCTTGGAAGCAGGGAGACTGAGTAGGAGCTTATAGCTTGAGATCAATCCAGAGCCTGGTGACTTGGATGGGTATAATAATGGAGATGAGGAAAATAGGGTGGATTTCAGAAGTGTTGAAGGTAGAACTGATAGAACTTGCTGATGCACAGGAAGGTCAGGGAACGGATGCCACCCGTTTCCTCCTTCTCAGAGTAACCCTTTTTGTTCATGTATCTACCTTTTTCCTCTAGAGGAGCCTGGCACCATCCTCAGCCCAAAGAGCTACATCTGATTAATGAACCTCAGCATGGTGTTACCACTTCCATTATCAGTGACTGGTCTGGGAAAATGCATATGTCTCTGATCTCGAGAAATAAGACATGAGAAAAAGTCCAGACCTCCGAGAAACTTGAATCTCTAATAAAAGGAGACACAAGTACAATACATATGAAATATTCTTGATGAAAGGTTTAACTTAATTAAATTTTCCAACCTAATTTTAAACTTTATGAGAAAAACAAAGACAAGAGGAGCAAGATAAATAATACACAAGGAAATAAATCAGAAAAATTCAAAAGAAAAACCCAGTATCACTCCTGAAATTAAGTTGTAACAGGTCTGTACCTTCCATCTTGGGTTCTCTCTTTCAATCTCTCTCTCTCTCTCATCACTTGTGGGAAGCTAGCTGTCATGTCATGTGAGGGAGATTAGTCCTTTTTCTGTAATATTGATTATAACTTTTTTGCCAGTTTGGTTTTGATTTTATCCTTGCTATGTAGAAATTTTGTACTATGTTTTTATATAGTCTAATATAGTACAGTTATTTACTTTTATGACTTCTGGATTTTGTACAATGTTTATAAAGGCCTTTCTCATTTTTAATTTATTAAAACAATTATTCTGATCCTATTGCCATTACCCTCTTTTATACAAAAGAAAACCAAAGTATAGAAAGCTTAAGTAATTTGCCCAAAATTGGGCAAAGGTAGTAATTGGCAGAGGTGGTATCTGCACCTAGGACATCCTCCCCAGAATCTACCTGCTTCATCTCTACTTTCTACTCATTTTCTTCTACTACTTCTGGTTTCTCCTATAGTATTTGTATAGCTCCCTCTCTCCCTGCCTCTTTCTTTCTTTTCTTTCTTTTTTGGAGAGGTAAATGTTAAAAAAAAGTATGAGTCCAACTTTTTTCTTTACATCTACTAGTTTGTCTTATCATCATTAATTTAGTAGTCTACCTTTTCCCACTACGATTTGAAATGCTTTTGTTTTCACCAAATAAACTCATGTATATATTTTGTGTCTATACTATTCCAATTGTCTATTAATGTTCTACTATCAAACTCTTTTAATTATTGAGAATTTATAAAATGTTTCCATATGTATCTAGTAAAAATACTCTTTTCTTATGATTCTTTTCCTCTTCCAGAGCTTTCTTAGTTATTCTTATTTGTTTTTCTATTTAGCTTTTAGGATCAGCTTTCTGTTAAAAAACATTGAAGGCATATTAATTGTAATTATGTGAAGTTTATACCTAACTTATGGAAAATTGGTATTTTTATTATATTGAGCCTTCAAAAGTATTTTTGGTTTTTTAATTTCAGAGTATTATAAGGGTACAAGTCTTTTCGTTAAATGAATTGCTTTTGTATAGTTTGAGTCAAAGTTACAAGTGTTCATCTCCCAATAACCATATATTGTACCCACTAGATATGAGTTTAATCCTGCCTGCCTGCTACCTCCCACCTGCTTGCTTTCCATTGACTTTTACTACCAAATGTGCACATGGATGTTGATCAAGTAGTTCAATTTAATAGTGAGTACATGAGGTGTTTGTTTTTCTATTCCTGAGATCCTTCACTTAGAGGAATGGTCTCCAGTTACATCCAGGTTATTGCAAAAGGTATTAGTTCACCATTTTTTATGACTGAGTAGGACTCCATAGTATATACATATACATATAACCACATTTTATTAATCCACTCATGTGTCGATGGACACCTAGGCTGATCCCATATCTTTCCAATTGTCAATTAAGCTGCAGTGAACAGTTGAGTCCACATATATTTTTTTTTATTGTCTTTATTATTAAATCATAGCTGTGTACAATAGTGCAATCAAGGGGTACAATGTGCTGGTTTCACATACAATCTTAACTATTTTCATCAAACTGATTAATATAGCCTTCCTGACATTTTCTCAGTTATTATATGAAAACATTTGTATTCTGCATTTAGTAAGGTTCACCTGTACCCTTCTAAGATGCCCCACCAATTACCCTCCCTCCACCCCAACCTTCCCTCTCCCCTCCCTACCCTTGTCCCTTTCCCCATATTCTTGTGCTATAGTTGGGTTATACCCTTCATATGAAAGCTATAGATTAGCTTCATAGTAGGGCTGAGTACATTGGATACTTTTTCTTCCATTCTTGAGATACTTTGCTAAGAAGAATATGTTCCAGCTCCATCCATGTAAACATGAAAGAGGTAAAGTCTCCAT
>CAUYON010173754.1:0-87196 GCA_963573935.1 Arctocebus calabarensis | reverse complement strand
TGATCGGGGTTTCGTGATACACTGTGACATCTTCAGTGCGGGTACAGGGGAGAGGAGAGCCACTCTGCCATCTTCACTGCGGGTACAGGGGAGAGGAGAGCCACTCTGCCATCTTCACTGCGGGTACAGGGGAGAGGAGAGCCACTCTGCCATCTTCACTGCATATTTCCACCCCCTGCAGAAGTTCTCTTGGGCAGTGCTGCTCCCAGAGTCTGAACCAAAGGCATACCTGTAACTTTAAATCTATAAATTGTTCTCGGGAGAAAGAAACTAAGATTAATCATAAATTATATCAGGAAAAACATACACAAGTAGTTTTCAGCCCTTTTGCTCTTCAAATTGTATTTAAACTTAAATGCTGTTGTCCTATGGCACTGAATACACAGCCAATAATTAAGTGCACTTTTACCTACATCAAATAAGAAAACCTAGCCATTCTTAATTTATGGAAATTTTGAAGAACAAAGTAGTATATAGCACAAAATCATTTAAAAACCATATCTTACTTTTAAACTTACTTATATATTTGGTAACTTGTTCTAATTTTGAGTCCACCTTTGATGAAGTTGATCATATTTTCGTCCTGAAAATAATTCAATTAAATAATTAGATCATTTGTCAAAAAAATTTAAACTGTCCCCACAGTTGTGTATTTCTTTGATTAGGAAAAAAAAAACTATCCTTTGAGGACACAATTTTGAAATTAGTATGTTCTTCTTGCTATGCATGTGGAAAAAAATTTTTTTTTAATTTTTCTTCTACCTTAGAGGACCACATAAAAATATTTTTAAAATCTTTATATGACTTTATATTACTAAGGAAGTAAATCCTCATCAATTAGGGACCATATGTAGTCCAAACCTACTTCAATAAACATCAGTATCTACTGAGCAATTCTCTTCTGGATTCACCAGAATCCGAAATGGGTGACTTTAAGGCTCTGCTCTAAGGCCAACTTTCCCAGCCCATCATATCCAGTAAACAGAACTTAGGTTCTTCTTTCAAAGGGCCCTTTAGCAAGTACATTCATTCATACACAATTTTAGACCAAAAATAACTGTTTGGGTTTCTAAAGTAGCTGTCAGTAATATGTAATTTTTGTCTCAGGAAAATAAAGACACTTTACTTCTTTTTGCCTGATGGTCACTGACCATAAAATTGAGGCAGTTGGGGAGATGAATGGCATTTTCAGTGTCAGCATTCCAGGATTCTCATTCTCTCAATAAATTATATCCAATAACTGCTGGAAGGAAGTTACTCTAATAGATGGCACTGGTGGAAATAGTCTCATGTTTCAAATTTCCAAGGAGAATGTTTTCTAGTTCATTAATACCAGAAAGATGCTTTAGTACTTATTTCCTGGGTATATAAGCATCCTTCTGAAGCAAAATAAAAACTGAATTTAGTTTACTAATTTCATTAATTACTTAAATATTCAACATTCTAAGAATCAACAGATAGGAAAGTCACTACATAACTTAAATTTTTATCCTATTTTAAAGAAACTTATGATTACATAAGACCCAATACTGCAAACACAAAAAAAATTCTTAAATTAGCTTAAAAATCTGTCTCAGAAAAAAGTATTTCATAACGTGATTCACCAAACACTTTGAATGCCTATTTTATACCAAGTACCGAAATGCAAAAACAAAGGCAATACAGTGTGCTAAGGGATGGGGTTGTGCACACGGATGGAACATGCACACGGATGCAGCCATGCACACGGACGGAGCATGCACACGGATGCAGCCATGCACACAGATGGAGCATGCACACAGACGGAGCATGCACATGAACAGAGGATGCACATGGATGGAGCATGGACACGGTTGGAGGATGCACACGGATGGAGCATGGACATGGACGGAGCATGCACACGGATGGAGCATGCAGGAAGGAGGTGTGCACAGCATGTCATGACAGCAAAAAGTGGGGGCTTAGAGAGCCAGGAAAGCCTTCTGAAACACTGGCGCTTAAAGCACAAAAAGGATTGGGAAGCAGCCAGGTAAAGAAGGCAAAGCAGATGTGAGCTTTGCAGGCGAAAGAGAACTCAGGTGGAAAGGCAGAAGGCATCAGAGATCACAGTGGGGTTGGTCAGGGAAGAATTCAATGCAAGGGAAGGACCAAGGGGTAAGACAACTGCCTGCACCTGTGCTACTCAAATATACTATAGACCTCTATTGACAGCACCCGAGGACAGCGGTAAGCCAGGGAGCGGGGCATTTGGAGGTAGACACCAGTTTCACTTGAACTCCAGCCATTTGTGATATTCTGGTGCAGAATACTGCCAGAGGTGATCACAGCTATTAAATGCTGAAGCAGAGGAAAGCCCTGGTTGGAGTCTCATTTCTGAGAGGGCACTCAATTGCAGAATAGAGAATGAGCTGGAGGAGGTACGAGAAATTAGAGGCTAGGATGCTGTACAGTCTAACACAGGAGCACCTCTTCTAGAATAATGAGAGAACAGAGAGGAAGAGATGGAGTGTGAAATCTATAAAAGGCGAAAGTGGCATAAATACAGAACTAGCTGGGTACGGGAACATGAGAAGAGGGAAAGGTCACATTTAACTTCAAGTCCCCAAATATAAAATAAGGCTTTAAATCCCAGATTTGATTACCAAATCCCCATTTGAAAAACACATCAGAAAACAATTTGGGCCTCTGTGATGACTGTGGCAATGTTTACTGCGGCAGTGAGACCGCTGTTACCAACCAGCATTTGTAATGTGTAGGGTTTTAGGAAACAGGGTCATGGACCACACTGATTCAATTTTACCAAACCAGAATGCAACCTGACAGGTCAACTCCAGAGAAGAAAAGAAGCAACTCCCAAAGTAACTTAAAACGCTGGGACTGAGGAAGATTTTCCATTTTATCACTGAATTTCTTCCCAACTTTTTACAATCTCTACCCCAGCTCCCTCACTGTAATCATCACCACCTCCCATGAGGCCACGATGTGGAAAATCTGTTCTCTAGAAGTATTGGAAGGTAGAGAAATAGGCAAGTACTAAGTTCTAGAGGTGATATTAAAATGCTGCAAAATAAGGATTCAGTGTTTAGTGACTTTTTAAAATTTCTTCCAAAGAAAGAAAAGAAAGTAAGAAGGGCAAATGGGAATTGAACAAAAGGGAAAAATAAAATCTGATGTAGACACAGACAGTTCGGCTTTCTACGCATGCATAAGCTGAAGCAGATGGTGCAAGCAGGCAGTGGCCAAGGACCAAGGATGCCACCTCTGCCTGGGCCACTCCCGTCAGATCAATCCTCTCCCAGCAAAAAGTGCAAACAGGAAGAATCTCACAGCTTTCACACAGAGGCCCTGAAATCGGGTGTGGCAGTTGCAAAGCAGTTTCTGTAAAGGGCAGTGATTCCCAGCAGACTGAAATTCTAAATGGACTCTAAGTGCATCTGAGTAAGAACAAAGGTCTCTAGAGTCTTTTTTTACAGCTAAAGTTCATCAGAATAACAAACATCTTTCATTACCACTCTAAAACTAAAGACCTGAAGCACCAGCACAGAGGGGAGCCCCATCTTCCCAGCCAGTACTAACTCCAGCCAACGTTCATTACCTGCACAAACGTGAGTGCTGCTTTCTGCAGGAGACACTCGGCATAACAGATTTCAGCATGCATTTCCTCTATTAAAAACAAATAAAATTAAATTAAGAAAAATCCCATATCTACTGTAATTGCTCGGAGATGTTCAGGAGAGACTGGTAGATAAATGAACCCAAGAGAGACACAAAAACCTAGATTGCTTTGGTTCTTCTGTAAAAGCAGAATGATGACCTCAGTTCTCAGTCCTTCAGCAAGATGCTCCTGAATATGCAAACTGTGCAGGGAAATTCTCTCCGGCCCCATTCAAACATAACTGCAAAGACTCAGGCACGGGCGTCAGAGACCCAAACTCATCTCATACAGGAAAACCAAAATTTAACAGCACTGTTTTAAAAAAGGAAACTCCTTGTTTTTTAACTTAATAGTAATGTGAAAGGCTGACACAGTTATAAAGATAGAAAAAATAAACTTACAAATTCTGGCTTCTAAAATTTTAAAAGACAGGTATGGTAATTATGACAATGACTAGACACATTATTAACCTAGAGAGAAAGCAGCAGTTCCCTTGGGTCTTAGGGGAAAGAACTGCCTGAGTGCCCAAGTTAGGACTCCTCGCATGCAGAAGACTTGATACTGAGTTAGCACCAACCCAGTTTGGGGTTAATTTGATCGTTTAGCTGTCTAGCATCAGAGTAATGCACCAGGGCTAAGTAAACTGCGCACATCACAGGGACAAGGGGAGCACCCCAAAACACATGTCCTTGCTTCATAAACAATCCCTTATACTTGCAGAGACTGGGGACAAATCTTTGCATTTTGTATAAATAAAGTCAGCAGACTCGTGCTTTTCCCATGGGATACAAATTGGTGTGGTATTTAAGTACATGAGCTTGGAGTGTTTAACAGCCTAGGTTGGTGGAAAGGCTCTGCCACAGGACCTTGAACACAGTACCCTACCTCTCTCTGCTGTTTTCCGCATTTATAAAGGCCATTTATATAATATTATCCCATCCCCACGAGGCATCGCACGTAGAGCTCACTGTGGAGAGTCCGCACTCCAACGATGCCAGCTACCTTCACTTAGGTTATCGCCCCGGCCCACATCAGTGCTTCTTAGTAAAAGCTCAGAAAGCAGAAATCATTTTATGTTGAATAAGCAGCTGGAAAATAGACTATTTCTGTATTATTGGGAACACTGTTGACTCCAACGGGGTAAGAACCACTGCTTTCTGTACTTACACCCACAGACCCCACCCCGACCCACTTATGTGCAACCTCCTGCTTCTCACAAATTGGTTCAAGCTCCTTCAAACGTCAGCTGAGATTCCCTGGCAGCACACAGCCTGACGGGGCCAAACCCATGGCAGGCGTGACCTGCGCCACAGTCGGGTCTCAATCCTCTTGCCCTCCAACTGTGTGTTCAGTGCTATACAAACCAGTAATATTTCTACACAGTCACCTGAATGTCCCCTTCCTAGGTAACTTTGTAACAAAAAGGGAGAACTGTCCAGAATTATTAACTAAGAAAGTATGCTCAGAAACACGGATTGCTGGCGTGGGGCAGGTACTGAGGGGATAAAATCAGTGGTGGCAGAGGAGCAGCAGGTGCTAAGGTATGGAGCAAGGAAAGGGCAGAGCACCTTCAGGGCAAGGCCACCCTGCATCAAGGGAGGATAGGCTAATGAGGCTGAAAAGGCCCATCAGGGCTCACTTGGTGTTGGCCTTGAATGTCAGAGTCTGGGCTTGGTTCAGTAGGCAACAGCGAGTCCTTATGGAGATGTGGGCAGGAGGGTGGGCAGACCAGAGTCAAGTCAAAGGTGGACAAACCTGAGAGCAGCACAAAGGATGTACCACAAAGGCGAAGAGAAAAGGTAGGAGACTTTGTATTCTGTATTCCACAAGTAAGTATTCTTCACGGCAAATCTCCTTTACATCCTAGGCACCGCATTTAAGTATTTGTTTTTAAAGGCTATTGAAACCCAGTCAGGGCAATCCGCCAGGCACAAGAAAGAAGAGTCGGTGCATTCCACTGAAACCCACGAAAAGTTTAATGAAATATACATACTCCTGCAGACAACCAGATACTCAAGGATGTAAATGAAAATTACCAAGAGGAAAAACAAATCACACACTAAAGCTACAATGTTTTGACATGCTCCCTTGAACACAAAGTCTGTTTGGGTTGCAGTAACAGCCAAACTCACTAGGAATGAAATGCTACTTGGTTTATAAAACCCTTATTCTTTCACTATGGTTGATTTATATTGTGCAGTTCCACAATTCTCAAAATCAGCCATTAGGCATTTATGAGTAAGTACCTACCAGAATATCTCTCATCTCTCAATCTTAAATTCCTTAGTCTGCTGAAGAAAATATCTTCACAATGCACTGAAATGCGAGCTAAGTGCAGCCTTTAGAGGTAACAGTCTGAGCCAACCTGTGTTTTAGCATAGGCTATCGTTACAAGCTAGTTTGTTTGCTTATTTAGAGATAGTCTTGCTCTGTCACTGGGGCTAGAATACAACAGTGTCATCATAACTCACTGTAACCTCAAGATCCTGGGATCAAAAGATCCTCCTGCCCTGAGCCTCCCAAGTAGCTGGGACTACAGGCAAGGGCCACCATGCCCAGCTAACTTTTTTCTATTTTTTTGTAGAGACAAGTTCTTGATCTTGCTCAGGCTGATCTAGAACTCTTGGCCTCAAGAAATCCTCCCACTTTGGCCTCCCAAAGGTGTGAACCACCCCGCCTGGCCTATTCTTTAATAATTAGTAAAAAGTAATTTTCTACCTTATTTTAGATTTCCTAAGGTGCCATTATCTAAAGATATTATAAAAAGAATGCAATTCCATCTATTTTCAAGACATCTAACATAGGAATAATTCAACCTTTTGCTCATCCACATGTGATACATTTGCGTCTTTTTCTACCCACCTACAGGAGAAAGTGCGGGTTTCAGTGGAAAGAGCTGTGGCTTAGCGAAAGGCAAATCAGGTTTACCCTGCTCTACTTGGTGAATAACCCTGACCCTTTATTTAATCTCCCTGAACATCAGTTCCAAAAGAAGGTTACAGAGATCAGATCAGCTAATGTTAAGGCAGGCACCAAAAATAGCACCTAGCACAGCTTTTAAAAAAATGAGGTATTATTGTTTTATTTTAAAATTATTATTTATACTCACACCAAAAATACCATGTCATTCTTCCCAAAAAATCTCAAATGTCAGCCTTCAAAAGGAAAAGAGAGGCAGGGGTCAGTGGGAAACTGGAGATGAGCCCCACAGAGGGTAATGAAAGGAGAATACCAATGAAAGAACCACATTTCTTTGGAGCCTATTTTATTTCCCATTGGACTTTGAACCTAATGGGACCAATTTATACAAATGGCCCAAATACAGAAAATATGAAGACATAATCTATCTGAAATCAAGTAGATAAATGAATTCTTATGACTACTTAGAGGTCTGTTTCTGGAGCAAAAGGTGGTGGGTTTCACTGCCTGGACTGACAAATTAATGCCATTCTCTTTTACCATGATTTGGGATCAACGTTATGTGCTTTCACAACAAGTCCCAAAGATGTGATATGTCTCATAATCCTTTGCCGTAAGCAACACTCTGGCCCCACATCATGCAATTTTCCCAAGTTCTCCAAAGCCCGTAACAAGTTGAAAGTAATTGTCTAACAAAATAGAAAAAAACTTCATAATAAAACACACTCAAAAGTGTGTCTGACATACACTTGACCATTAGGAATGACTCTTAACAGCAGTATCCAGAATCGTTCTTGCTTTAATCAGACAAAGTTACTTCTGGTATTTTGCATTACCTATTCCAAAGAACAAGCTGATAATGACCACATGGTACAAATTCTCCTGGTATGGCACACATTATTCTACATTATTCGACAACGAAGGACATTATTTCTTCCTTCTTCTACAGGATTATCTGGATGCTCTTTTCTTTTGAACCATTCAGGCTAAAGTATAACACTGACAAAACAAAGCTGATCAGGAAAATTCTATCTGATCTCAGTGGGAACATCAAGCAATTGACAACAAGAGTCACTTCCTCCCATACCCCTGATCAGGGAGCTGCAGCCATTCCTGAACTCTTGAATTTTCTTAAGTGTTCACAAACCGAATATCTTCCATTATCATTTTTAAAAGATAGCAGAATTTACTTGGAAAAAATCTTAATAGCTTGTGGAAAACTGTAGTTGGATAGTGCGACTATAACCTGATCTCAGTTTTTGGAGAAAAAATTAGCAGTACCTGTAAGTATTTTAAATTTTCAAACCTTCAGTCCCTAATTCCACTTTTAGAAATCTATCCTATGAAATACTTGAAAAGTATGCATGAAGACATATTTACAAGGATTTTAGGACAGCATTATTTTTAGTAGTGAAAAAATAAAAACAATGCAGAAAAAAGCAAGAAAATTACAATATATTCATCCTATGGAATACTACATAGCTATTAGACAGAATAAAGTATATGTTCACATAGTGACCTAGGCAAATGTCAATGTCAAAATCACATTGTAGAACAATGCATATTATGTGATTCTATGCTTACAAAAAAAGAAATACATGGACAACAACAAAAATCTTATATGTACCTTATGTATATACTTGTATATATACTTGTGTATGTACTTGTGTGTATATACACAGAAGTCTGCAAAACTTCAAAACCAGCTATTACTGATTACTTCTGGAGAGTGAGTAAAGATAAGGAAGAGAAAAAAATTCCATTTACTAATACACTTTGGCATTGAATTTCATGAGATGATCATTTAATTTTACAAAAAAGAAAAAAATTAATCTTTTAAATAATTCATACCTTCGCTCAGCTGTTCTAATGATCCTCTAGAAAGAAGACTTGAGAAAGATTCTACAACCGTGAATTTTTTCCTGTATCTGCATAGAATAATAAAAGAGGAGATGAAGAACATAAAGAAAAAATAACAACACAGGCTGCACTCGTTTGCATTCGACATTCATTTTAGTCATAAGCATACCAAAAAGTGTCCAAGCGGGAACTCTAAACCCTCAAGTGTGCGGGTCAGAGAACATCCTTTCTGCACACTCTACACCCAGTACTGGCTGGCAAGCCCTCGGGACACAATCCATGTTACCAAACACACGACTGGGGAAACCACCCTTTCACCCAGTGAACACCAAACCTACAAAGCTCCTTCCTTTATCTTTATAGCTAAAAATCAATATTCCTGTGATAATATTTTCCACCACAAAAAAAGGTTAAAAAGGAGTTAAAGTGCAATATTTGGAAACTCTCAATAGAGAGTTTTACTAAGGTCTTCCTATACACACAGAGTAAAGCTTAAAATAAAACTAAAACTCCATCTCATCTTGACCAACTCAAGGTGTTCACGTGTCCTTTTTGTTTTTAAAACCCATATACAATTAGGATCTTCAAATACGTCCTTTTAACAACAAAACATTCTCATCTGGATACAGGGCATCTCTCACTCGGCTCAGCAAGGCATGATCTCACTACAGGGGGACCTTGAGAGATGCATGCTGCTAACCCCACTGAAATCCCCCTCAAACCTTCTCTGTGACGCAAGCCCCAAGCTATCAAAAAGAAAAGTGGAAGGTACAGATGTCAAACATGATTTCTAGTATAATTTCTTTTTTTTTTTTTTTTTTTTTTTTTGCGTGTGGCAAATTAATTTTATTTCTGACTACCTTCTATACTTTTGTAGTCATGTGCACACTTAAATCTGTGATTTACAAGTCCCTTCTAGTATAATTTCTGACAGAAAATTTTTAATACTATTACATACAACTACATGAGGCCGAGAAGCTTTGAGGCTGAAGTCCTTTTCTGCAACTTCAAACACAGAGCTCTCAGTTAGGCTAGTAGCTTTTATTATGTAACATAGGCATGAAGGTCTACAGTCATATTTCAAATATTTAATTACTCAGGCATACTTTTGGCAGGTCTGCAAAGCGTCCTTCATGGCAGAAATGCCATTTTGGATGTCCTGTTGCTCAAAGGTCATGACAGCCTGCAACACCACAATGGTACTGTAGCCCAGGGCATGGTACATACTCTCCTTAGCCCTGGGGAGAACACAGGGAATTAGTACATTTCAATTCAACAGAAAAAGCATTCTAGGTTTTGTCTAATACTGACCATAAGAAATCCTAGTAAATGCACGTCCCGGATTCTCACATTAAGAACCTAACAGGCGGGTTCTTAAAACTCAAATGTCAAAGACTTTGCAATTTAAACACACAAAGGTAGAACAAAATGTTCCAGGTTGAAAAAGTAGACTATATGCTTTTCCCTGTTTCAGCACAAGGGGGCAGCCTGTGTATTCAAAAGTTTCAAAGCAAACCAATGATTTTGCTCTGACATAAGTGCTAAAACAAAAGCAGATGAAATAGTATTTTGTGACAGATTCTGATTTGAGTGAGGATAAAGGCCCATTTAAAATCATCTCCTCTTTTCTCCAGCCAAAGGGCAAAAGAAAGAAGTTTTTTTGCAATAAATCATTCTCATCTACTCCCATTATCTGAGACTCCTAATTAAAGTTCTTGAAACAATACATCAGATTATCAAATTATCAGTGAGAATTGCTTTGGGATTCTTAAAGAAGTTAATTAGTCCTAATTGTTGCAGACATTCAGATTTTCAAGTTGTGAAAACACCATTTCTTTTCTCAAAACTTAATTATTTATAAGGCTTAAAATAGCAAATCATGGGTTTGTTTTTAACTTAAATATTAATGCATAACAGCTTGCTGCTATGCAAACAAATGCAACCCACATTATTCTTTTCCCCCATGGAAATAGTATAAACTTCCTTTGCAAATTAGTAGTTTGCTCTGAACATTAAGGGCACTGCGTATCCAAAAGAACCACAAAGAATAAGAGTAGCCCAAAGTTAATCATTAATTGTGGTTTCAAACCCCACCTTTTTAACTGAAAGCTCTTCCAGGAGGCAAAAAAGGTTTTAAGTTGAAAAAAAGTCTGTTTAACAGTGAAACATGCACAAAGATCACAAAATATACAACTTGACTGAATACAATACTTCATAACTTATTTTCATTTCATATTATGTCAGCATGCATCAGTAGCAGGGGAAAAAAAGGAGACTTGTTTGAATTAAAGACATAGGAGATAATGGATACAAACATATAGTCAAATAGAAGGAATAACTTGTAGTATTCAGTAGTAGAGAAATTACAGTTAGTAATTATTGTATACAGGCAGTCCCAGATAGTCCCAGATCTTACAAACAAGATAGGTTCTGTAGGTTTGTTAAGTTGAATGTGTATGTAAGTTGGAACAAGTACATTTACCTATTACCTGTAACGGCCTCCATTACTAAGTGTGAGTCATAGGTTAGTTGAATGTTTCGTACTTGAGGACTGCCTGTATTTCAAAACGCTAAAAGAGAAGAATTATGTTCCTAACACAAAGCAAAGATAAATGTTTGAGGTGATAGATACCCTAACTACCCTACCTACCCGATAATTACACACTGGACACAGGAATCAAAATATCATGTATAGTATCCTAAATGTATGCACAACTATGATATATCAATAAAAAATACAAAACAAAACCAAAGGAGACAGGCAGAAAAGCTAAGAGAAGAAATAGAAGAGAAAAAAACAAGCAGACAGAAAATGACAAAGATAGAGCCAGAGACAGAAGTCTGAGGGACTGAGGACGGAGGGGAAAGGGAGAAGACAGGCAAGGTGGAGGTGACAGTAGACAACTTCCTCAGACCATGGGCTTCACTACCTATTTCATCACCTGTTCAAGGGGCTCATTGCCCAACCTTGATCCTAGCAGAAGTACCAGGGCAGCTCCTCAATGGGTAAAATAACCTCTAAGGTTCAAAGTCAGTGGACAGTCAGGTCACTCTGTAGCAGAACAATGAAGGAACAGAATGGGATTCCCCACCCTTGTGCCCCAGTCATCTAGAAAGTTATTACCTGAAGTCTAAGCTTTATCCATGAAAATGATTGTGTTTGAAGGCACAATGTGAGATTATTCTAGCCAAGCTAAAAGCCTAGTGAATAGGCTAAGCGCAGGTTTTGCTGCCATATTTAAAATTTTTCAAAAGTGAAATATTAATGGAAATGTAATTGTTAAACTTATACAAGGGCTGTCCAGAAGGCATCCAGCCATGTAATATGAAAAACAGAGAAGTACATGGCTAGACACTTCCCGGTGGCCTTCATATATCCCATAACTTGTCTTAAATTTCTTTTTAGCATATTCTAGTTCTTCCCCTCATCTTTGCAAAGGAAATATTTTTCAATAATATTTAAGAGGAACTTCCATAAAAATATTTCACTGAATAAAGCAAAGGAACTTCCATAAAAATATTTCACTGCAAAACTACGCAAGATGACAATATTTGAACAAATATTACACATACAGAAAGAATCAGATGTCTTCTACTGATTAAATTAGAAAAAAAAGACTTCTTGACTTACTTTTAAAACTGGCCAAAAGTAAAGGGTCTCAACTAATTTAGTTTATATTCAAGTAGGAACAGATAAAACAGCTTACAAGGATAACATCAAAGAATCATCACAAATATCTGAAAAAATATTATATCTAATAGAAAGGAAGTTAATTACCATGGTCGGAGCAATTCTAAGGCATCTGTAAATTTGTTACTTAAAAATAAGTCCAATGCCACAGCACATTCTTCTAGGCCACTCTTGAGATCCACCTTGGTTGATGATGAACTAAAGTCAAGAAAAAAACACACAGAATTTCTATAACTTTTACTAATAGCAAGTTATCCCAGGGAGTGTGTGTATGGGGGTTGGAATTCTAACTTAGTCACTCACTGTGTCTTTAATATCCTGAAGACTCAACTTTCTGACCTATAAAATGGGACCACCACCACCTACTTCTACCACCAAATGGGACTATTGTGAGGAGGAGATAAACTAACAAATGCTGCCCATGGCAGGCACTAAAAGATGTATAGCTCCCTCCCCTATCACTCCAAAAACCCCAAATGTAGAAATTACATACCTTTGTTCATAGGGAAAGAGATTATTTTGTTTTAGTTTGATTATATATAGAAAAAACTGTGCTCCAATAGAAAACTGCAATGTTTAGACTTTTGAAGAGACCTCTACAGGTAATTCGATTCTGACTCTATGGGAGCTATTGCAACTCTGTAAATTATAGGTAATTGGTAGCCATACAAAATAATCTAAAGATGTTATTTTGTGGAAGAAGCTAATTTTCCTGAATTTGCACATTCATTTCAACATTCTTTTATTCTATATAAATTTGTTTTGTCTTGATTTCTCCTCCTTTGAACCTGTTATAACATCTGCCAAGTGTTCTCATTGATTAATAATTAATCAGTATAATTAATGATTAAATAAAATCTGTAATATGTGTTCATTTTTGTATCTGGGTAAAAGTCATGATTTTATCCATTTTTCTTTTGTTATTTATTTTTTAATTTTACATATACGGGTGTTTGTTAGGTTTCCACTTTTTGCCTTCACAGAATTTTAAAAAGGCTTAAAATTTAATAACAATAACAATGTTTAAGATAAGGACTAGAAACAAAAACCTCGAAAAGAATGAACGAAGATAAATACACTCAGAAAAGAAATAAGACAATTACTGCATCAATATATTAAGCAATGTTAATGAAAATAATGCAAAGAAAGTAACGTTCACATTGTCAAATAAGAATATGTCTATTATAGAATGCTTTAACTCTGAGGCTCAGTATGGAGTCATCAGTTAACTTCTTAGTAATAAAACTGCTAAGGCAGTTCTTAGTAATAAAAACAAAGCTGGGGGTATCACCATACCAGATTTTAGGCTGTATTACAAGGCCATAGTGGTGAAGACAGCATGGTCCTGGCACAAAAATAGAGACATAGATATTTGGAATTGTATAGAAAACCTGGAAATGGAATCAACAACTTACAACTATCTAATCTTTGATAAACCAAACAAGAGTGTTCACTGGGGGAAAGACTCCCTATTCAATAAATGGTGCTGGGAGAATTGAATATCCACATGTAAAAGACTGAAACTGGATCTGCACCTTTTTCCACTCACAAAAATTGATTCAAGAAGTATAAAGAACTTAAATTTAAGGCATGAAATGATAAAAATCCTCAAAGAAAGAATTAGAAAAACATTGGAAGATATCAGCCTGGGGAAAGACTTTATGAGGAAGACCGCCATGGCAATACCAACAACAGCAATAAATAAACAAATAGGACTTAATTAAACTGAAAAGCTTCTGTACATCCAAGGAAACAGTAAGCAAAGCAAAGAGACAACCTACCTAATGGGAAAGGATATTTGCATATTTTTAATGAGACAAAAGTTTAATAACCAGGATCTATACAGAACTTCAATTAATCTATAAGAAAAAAACCAACAATCCCATACAACAATGGGGAAGAGAGATGAATAGAATCTTCTGTAAAGAGGACAGACAAATGTTCAGTAAACACTGGAAAAAATTCTCATCATCCCTAATTATTAGAGTAATACAAATTAAAACCACCCTGAGATACCATCTAACTCCAAGAAGAATGCCCTATTTCACAAATCTCAAAACTGCAGATGCTGGTGCAGATGTGGAGAGAAAGGAACACTTTTACACTGTTGGTGCGACTGCAAACTAGTACAACCTTTTTGGAAGGAAGTATGGAGAAACCTCAAAGAACTCACCCTAGACCTCCCATTTGATCCTGCAATCCCATTACTGGGCATCTATCCAGAAGAAAAAAAAAAACTTTTATTATGAAGACACTTGTACTAGGCTATTTGTCGCAGCCCAATTTACAATTGCTAAAATGTGGAAATAGCCTAAATGTCCTTCAACCTAGCAATGGATTGGTAAGCTATGGTATATGTATACCATGGAATATTACTCAGCCATCAAAAATGGAGATTTTGCAGCATTTGTACTACTTGGATGGAGGTGGAACACTTTATTCTTAGTGAAACATCACAGTAGAGAAGCATGAATCCTATGTATTCAACTTTGATATGAGGCCAATTAATGACAATTAATGACACAGTGGGGCATGAGGGAAGGGAAGAGCAGACAGAGAGAGGAGGAGGGAGGGGGGTGAGGAAAAGAAAAAAAAAAAGAAAAGAATGACTAATTCTCACATAAACTGGATTCAATTTTAACCAAAGTACATTACTTAAACATTAATTTTTAATTCAGGAGTAAAAAATTCTTAACAAAGTACTAGTAATCTTAATCCAACCACATATTGAAAGAGTTATGTATATCAAACAAATGGAATTTATCTCAGGAAAACAAGGATGATTCAACATAAGAAATTAAGATAATAAACTGTGTAATAAAACCAATTGGAAAGCTAACAAAAAATGATCATCTCAGTTGATCCAAAAAAAAGCAATAGAAAAAAATCTAACATTTTTCATAATAAAAACCTGCAGATAATTAAGAATAGAAGGGAACTTCCCAAACCTGGTAAAGGACAATGAAAAAACCCATAGTTAACATTATGCTTAATGACAAAAAGTCTGAAACCTTTGCCTTTAAAATCAAGGACAAGGATGTTTGCTCTTGCCATTGCTATTTACTATTTTTCTAGAAGTTCTAGACAGAGCAATTAGCCAGGAAAAGAAATAAAACCTATCTAAATTGGAAGGAAATAATTAAATTGTCACTACTTGCAGATGACTTGACCTCATATATGGACAATTCTAAGAAATAGATATATACACACACATAATAAAACTGCTAATGCTGACAAATTCAGCAAAGTTGCAGAGCACAAGATAAACACAGACAAATCAGTTTTGTTTATATATATCAGCCACAAGCAATGGGAAAAGAAAATTAAACAATTCAATTTACAATAATATACAAAAGAATAAAAGTCTAGGGGTAAATTTAACAAAATAAATATTTGTGTAGTGAAAACTACAAAATAATAACTGAAAATAAATAAAAGATCTAAAGAAATGGAAAACATCTCATCTTCACGAGTTGGAAAACGTAATATTATTAAGATAGCAGTACTACCCAAAGTGATCTGCAGATTTTATATAATTCTTATCAAATTTCTTGTATCCTTATTTCAATGGCTTTTTTGATATTTTGTAGAAATGGAAAAATTAATCTTCAAATTTGTGTGTAGCTGCAAGGTGTCCACAATAGCCAAAATGATCTTTAAAAGAAAAAAAAATGTCTAAGTACATGCATTTTAAGATATATAAACTTACCGTAAAGCTCCAGCTATCAAGATTGTAACACTGGAAAAGAAAGATCAATTCAATAGAATTAAGAATATGGAAGTAAAGCTATATGTACACACGACTCCTTTCAATAAGGGTGCCAAGATCATTCAGTGAGGCAAGAATAATTTCTTCAGGAAATGCTCTGGAATAATTGGTCATCCACATGCAGAAGAAGAAAGTTGGACCCCCCAAGTCACATCAAAACCAAATTAACTCAAAGTGGAACTACAACCTAAATAAGTTAAAATAATTAAATTGCTAGGAAAAAATAAAAATAATTTTTTATCATCTTGGGTATGGCAGTAGATTTTCAGATGTGGCACCAAAAGCATGAGCAAAATAGACACATGGGACTTCATCAAAATTAAAAGCTTTTGTTCTTAAAATGACATTTTCAAGAAAGTAAAACCTACCTACAGAATGAAAGACAATATTTGCTAATCATACACTTGACACAGTGCTGATATCCAGAGTACACAAAGAACACTTAACAACACCACATAAAAGACAAACAACTCGATTTCAAAATGGACAAAATAGTTCATTGGACATTTCTCCATTTCTTTTCTTTTCTTTTTCTTTCTTTCTTTTTTTTTTTTTTTTTTGAAGAGACAGAATCTCACTTTGTCGCCCTTGGTAGAGTACTGTGTCATCATAGCTCACAGCAAGCTCCAGCTCTTGGGCTTAGGAGATTCTCTTACCTCAGCCTCCCAAGTAGCTGGGACTACAGGTGCCCATCACAACACCCAGCTATCTTTTTGTTGCAGTTTGGCCGGGGCCAGGTTTGAACACACCACCCTTGGTATACGGGGCCAGCACCCTACTCACTGAGTCATAGGCACCTTCCAGACATTTCTCCATAGCACATGAAAAGATGATAAAAGCAAGTCACTAAAAGTGCAATTCAAAACTACAATGAGATACTCTCTTACTTTCTGGTATTTGTCTTTTCATAGAACTCAAAAAATATGTTATGTAATATAATGTTTCTGCATATAGAATTGACTTTTGTTTTGCATCTTTTTTTCTGCTTTTCTGATTGAGTCATGTCTAAGAATATGTCTTCAAACTCATTGGTTCTCTTCTGCATAGTTCAGTTTAATGTTACTCTATTCAGCCTTTTTATATTTTTTATTTTACATAATGTACATAATGTATTTTAACTCTCAAATCTACAGTTGATTCCATTAATTTTTTTATGTTTATGATATTACCTAAATGTTCACTCATTGTATCTGCATTTATTTTATTTATTTGTTGTTATTTCAGTTTAATGTTAGGGTATAAACAACGAGGTTAAAATGTTTGCCTTTGTTAAGTAGAGTCCCTCTTGTAGTTGGAGAGGAGAAGGGAAGGGACTAGTGTGTTCCCACTTAATGGGCACAATGTAAGTGCATATGGAAAACCTCTTGGGTGCTGGATACAACCACCACAACAACTGTATCTGCATTTACAGGAGCTGTTTTCAGCACTCTGGGAGGCCAAGGTGGGAGGATTGCTTGAGCTCAGGAGTTCATGACCAGCCTGACCAAGAATGAGACCCATATCTCTACTAAAAATTAACAAATTAGCCAGACAGTGGGGCAGTCACCTCTAGCCCCAGCTACTTGGGAGTCAGAGGCAGGAGTATGTCTTGAGCCAGAAGTTTGAGGTTGCTGTGAGCTAGGATGCAACAGCACTCTAGCCAGGATAACAAAGTGAGACTCTGTCTCTAAGTAAATAAATGAAGTAGCTATTATCTTTTTTTGGTGTCTTTGTTGTATATAGATGGAGTCATCGAAGATGGAGGAGATGATCGCTGAGCTAAGAAAATCAGGGGCCCATAATACCTAGAGAACTTTAGAAAATGAAATCTCCCCTACAGCCTCCAGAGAGAAACACAGACCTTTAATACTTTGATTTTAGCCTTAGGAGATTCATTTCAGACTTCTGACATCCAGAACTGTAAGGCAATAATTATGTATTGCCTAAGCTATTAAGTTTGTGGTAATTGTTACAGAAGCAATAGGAAATTAATAAACCTCCTAACCAGGTGATACTTAGCAATTAATTTAACCTATGCCTTAATCTCCATGTTTGGAAAAGGAAGACATAAGTGTATTAAACTTGAAGGTTTATTAGCAAGATAAATGAATAATGAATATGAAATACTTATCCCAGTGCCTGGCAATTAAAATTATTTAGTAAATGTTCATTTACTCAACACAATTTATTAAGCATATGTCACATGTTATTCTCCAATCTGAGGCCTAAGAATACAGCAAGAAACAAAAGGAAAAAAAATATATGTATCATCGGAATTCTACCAATAGCAACAACTAGCATTTAAAAAGTATTTTCCTGTGTTTCATCAACACTCTGCTAAGTGTTTTACATTGATTCGTGCACTTTTCACAGCAACCTTGTGAGGTGAGTTCTGTTGTTAACATTCTCTCCTAACAAACAGAAAGCTAAACATGTCCAGAGTAAATATAAGAACTAAGTCATTTGTCAAGAATCCATGTTTTGAAATTCTATTTTATCCTGCCTCTTACAGCGTTATTATTAGCATTTTGAGATAATTTAATGTTCATGTAAAGGACATAATTATGATAGGAAAAAATGTGTTTATAGGTATACTAAAGAATAAAAGCATTACGATATTGCTTTATGGCTAGGAGGCTTAAGATAATGACAGCAAATGAAACTAACAGCTGAGAAAGGCGCAGTCACTCAAAGTACACCATGTAATCCATTGCTCTCCTATCATTCGGTTTATTTAGAACAGAAAAAGTTAAGTAATAAGCCAATATGAGTATTATACTTTTTTAATGTTTAAAATGTAAATTTTGAGCCTAAAAGAGCATGTGGGAAGTAGTTACATTTTTGAACATTTCTTGAAAGAATGCAGGGTTATTTTAAATTCAGGGTTTTCTATCATAAAATTTTATTCATTTTTTCACATTTTAATGATAACCAGACAGAGGTCAATATCTCTCAATATTAAATACAATTTTTCCCTAAGTGTTGACCTTACTTAATGCTTTTGTTTCCATGTTAATTTGGGATTAAGATTTATTTCATTATTCTTTTTTCATTTCCTATTTGTATTTTTATCTCTTTTAAAATTGTCCTTGAAAAAAGCTGGACTTTCAAAATTGTAAATACTTTCTTTGAAAAAACAAGTTTGGAGGGAGGTACAATTAGCTACAATATTCTTTGATAAAGCTTTTATAGCTCAAAGCTAGGAGACATGATTAGAAAAAAAAAAAAACCCTATACTTTGTGGGGGATCATACCAGTAAATTTATAAGGCTGAAGTGTATATTAGCCAATAATGTTAATTTATGGGCCCGCAATTATAACACTGTAATAGTGGACTGAAGTTACAAATTCTGGAAAATCAGTTTTAGACTTATTTTCCCATATGGTTGCATATTTTCCTATTTGCTATTTTTTCAGTAATATTTTAGTGGGAGTTAAGACTTAATTATCCCAGGGATCAATACCTCAAACTTAAGCCAGTTCAATCACAGTTTTGACAGTATACCTCTCCTATCAATTTCTCTACTTTTTTTTTCCCCAGCTAGTCATTCACTACTCAGTATTTATTTCTGTTAAAGGAATATATGTCTGAATAAAGCAAAGAGGGGGATACAGAGAATAAGAAGAGGAATGGGAATAGATTCTGGACTCATAACTTAAGAACAGAATGTACTGATGGCCAGTGGATTGAGATTTGGAAATAAAGAAACGATGAGGCAGTATAATCAGTCCCTGGGTTCCAGATATGTTTCTGAGAAAAATCTTTAGGTTGGATTTGAATGAAATTTGGATCCCTTATGAAAAGCATATATGTAATAATAACAATAAAAATAACAATACTGGAATAGTTCATATGTGATAGTACAGTCTGATATCATAATAGTAACAATATTTCTGTATTGCAATAATAAGTTACTGAAACTAATATGCTCTTTCTTTAATTCATAGAAACAGAACATAAAAATAAACATATAAAAAGTTAGATAAGAGATGGGAGAAATTTCAAAAAAGAGTGTCAACGATTAACACCTAATGTTGCATCAGTGCTCAGCTAATAGGAACATTATACTTATTTTGATTTTCTAACCAAATCAATAATAGCCTTTCCACTTCCATAAATAATCCAGTACACTGCCTAGAAATAATTGATGCTTCCCTTGGGGCACGGCCTTTCACATGTTCCATTAATCTCTCTCTGTCTTTTATAACTATTCTGATAGGTGAGCTTCTAAAGCCTAATGCTTTCACAATGAATGACTGGATCTGGCTTTCTTCAAATGCTTAATTATTTCTACTTTTCTTTTCTTTCCATTGTAATCACCTTTATCTTCACGTAAGGATCATCTGGACTTGAGTAGACTTTCACTTTGGAGATGTGGTCATAAGGGTAAATACGGACTCACAAAATAGAATAAAAAAGTTAAGACGAAAGTGTGCTGTGATTAAGCAGGTACATAAACAATGAGGCTGGCCACTCTCTTAAAGATGCTGCACCAACTTACTGCTTAGGCCATGCGGGCTTCTTTACATTTTCAGAGAAACTAGTTTCCATATTACTAATTTAATTATTCAATTATAAATGATACTTTGGGGGAGGCTTGGGAGCCCGTATATAAGTGAGGAATGCCATTATGCCTGGTTGTTCACGCCCTCGGAACTGCCTGTATTATAATCAAGAAACTTTTTACTTATCATTCATGTCCCAGCCTGGAAAGAGCAGAATAGAACTGAATGGAGGCAGTAAAGAAAGGAGGCTGTAGGAAACTCAGGGCCTTGTGGAGAGAAGAGGGGAGACTATTGGGAGACACCCCAGTCCCTACCTCTTTATTCCATTACCAGTACCTGAGAGACAAGTCAGGCCACACATCTTTTTTTCATATATGTGCTTCATTGAAGAGCATAGTAAGTACTCAATAACTGTTTCTTCAATAAAGGATGAATATCTACCTATGAAATATTTATCAATGTTTAAGTAAAATTACTAAGAGTAAGCCCAATGTCTATGGCTTCCAAATTTTATAACATATTTCTATGTTTTATATCTAAGTGGCTTTTCATAAGAATGTATCATCTGCAGTACATGTGTATGTGTGAAATTAACAGAAAAAAGGAGGAAGATACTAGATTTTTAAAGATTTTTTTCTTAGATGCTTAAATGTATTATGTGCACAGATCTAAGAGAATGGAACAGACACAGATGCAAATGGAAACACATTTATTCATACATATATGCAACACCCAAAATAACACAATGTATTCACAAATCATAATTATTTAACACTAATGTTTAGCAATGAATCAATTTCCCCAAGTGAGTTCTTAATTATTTTTCCTACACTTACATAATTAATAACTTTACGTGCACTACCCCTCCTAAGGTTCCCTGTAATAATCTTTCAAGCTTGAATAAAACTTCCTTCTGGAATAAAAGAATTTTTAATTTGGGACTTTGGGACTTTTATTTGTTATAATCCTTCATTTGCAAAGATAATTTGTTCAGGATCATACTTGTTAAATATATTTCAAATACATAGACTATGAACTTTATGGACACCCTGTATATTACTCTTGTACCTGCAAAGAAACCACATCCATTACACTGGCATTTAATTCAAAACTTATGAGTAGCAATTAGTTCAATACTTTTGACTCTTTGTTACAAGAAACGTTTTAGATGTATCATAGTGTAATCAAATAATGTAATTATTATATTTGGAAATTAATTGTAAGTTCAAATGTTATAATGCATCTTAAAAATGGAATTAATAGATTTATGTGTTAGAGACTTAAAAGGTTATTTTAGTCACTACAAGTAAAATCTTCTTTCAAATACTAAACAAACCACATGTATATTTAATAGTGATACCTGGGTTTCAGGTTCTTGGTTTTGGTGATTCGAAGAATAAATCGAGGGACCACAGGATTAGTGGTAAGTCAGGATTTGTTTACAGAAACAAAACTTACAACTATAAAAACCAAACCTCCTGGCAGAGAGAACCCAGGAGGGGAACAAGCTCTCCTGCTCCCTCTCCAAGGTCTGTTCTCAGGCTCTCTGCTTAGGGGGTTATAGAACTGCAGGGGATTGTTTTGCCCCAACTCAATGTTGACTTTTAGGGCAGGTCTTCCTCAATTACAGCCAGCTGTCTAATGAACTCTCAGGCCCTGGAAACTTACATGCAATTCACCAGTCAGAGCACACAGGGAGGAGACAAGGCTCCACCCATGAAATTGACCAGCCAGAAGTACCGGGAGGAAACAGCAAGGCCACTGTCTCCCCCAGGTGCCCTGCCCTTCCAGCAAGCTGGTTCCTCCATCTGCTGCAGCATCAGCACCTCCAGGGCTAACGCTGCTGGTTGTGGTGCCACCTTGTCCTGCATCAATAGAACAAAAATCTCTTAAAATATCCATTCTCTATTTATTTGTATGTTTTCTATCTATTAAGGAGATAGCTTAATTTAAAAGTAAATTGAGGCTATTTGGCTCCACTATCTAGTATCTGAGGGTCTTAGGGCAACTAGTAGTCTCTCTGTGCATGAATTTGCTCATCTTTAAGATGCTATTAAAAGTATTTATTCCATAAAAATGTTAAAAAAATTAAGTTGATGTGTGAAAGGGTGTTAGAATATTATCCCATATAAATATAAAACTTCATATAATGTGATTTTTGTTAGTTTATTCAATAATATAGTCAATAAAATCACTAAGAGTTTTACAAATCCAGCCATAAAGCTAGGGAAGAACTCATGAAAATGATCATTTATTTTAATGTCATATGCTATGAAAAGTAAGCAAGCACCCCATGACAGACAAATGTGCATACTAAATGTTATCAATACTGCTCATTAAAGCTTCACTGTTTTACCTAAATCCCTTTGAAGGGAAAGAAATTCATAAGTTTGATACCATAACACATTTTGATTCCCACAGTGTCAGATGATGATTTTTACCTCCAGCTGGGGTAAAGCCATTAAACAGTTTGGCACAAAGTAATTTATGTTGAAGATTTTAATGGAAAACAGTAGATAATTGCATGTTTTTTCCTCCCATTCAACTAAACTCTCTTTAATTCCATACTTAATGCACAATCAATCTCTTTACTGACTGCCAATGTGAAATTTATAATTATGCAGATTAAATATTTCATTGAAACAGTATTCACTAGTATCCTGAATGTCATGTTATTGTTTCAAAATAACAATATTTCAAAATATCATTCTGTATTTAAAACATAACGTTATGCGTTATTGTTTGATTAAAACTTTTGACCAAAGATGAAAGAAAAAAGTCTTTCAAAATGGCTTTCATGCAATAGAAATACAGGAAGAGATGTCTTCAGAGGTGGTTGACCTGGAAGCACAATGATGATATCAAGGGTTCAGATTGTTTCCCTTTCTCTGTTTTGTTATCTACATACCTCCTTTGCCCTCAGTCTGTTCCCATCACAGTCATAGTAGTTGCTGAGGTGAAGTCAAGACACAGTAATTACCTAACAATGAAGAAAGCAAACTAATTTTCCTGGATCTTCTTAAAAGAAGAGCAAATTTGCCCAGAAATACTACTGGACTTTCCCATGTATCTCATTAACCAGAAGTGGATCTCACACTAACTTCTAAAGCAAGCACTGGCAAATATAAATATTATTATGCATCTAAATGCTATTGAAAAGCACTGAGAGTAGGTGCTTAGGAGAGTGGATGCTGGGAAATAACATTTCCAGTGTAAAATAGCTAAGATCTAACACTTAGAATTAAAATAATAGATATTATTATAAAGAAATCTAGTTTTCCACACATTAGAGAAGACAATTTTAATATTTAACTATTTTAGCATATATGCATTTCAAAATAGTCCAGAGAGAAAAATGTTTATGCAGATTTTTAAAAAATCAGCCTTATCTTACCCTTAATAATAAACTCGCCAGATTAGCTAAACTGACTAGGTCATAAATTTTGCAGTTTCTTAGTGGAGTAATCAATCCATTGACAACATTTGCCTCTTGTGAAAACTCAAAAAAGTATTATAGATTTAAGTGTAGTCACGAACACTGACTATCATAATTTAGACTAAGAAATGATATAATGCTTAGACAGAAGAAATAAGTTTTGGAGATCTATTAAACATCATCTTGATGACAGTTAATAATAATGTATTACAAAGTATATATTTCAAAATTAAACAAGAGTAATTTAAAATATCCTCATCACAAAACTAATGAGTATGTGAGTGATGAATATTAGTTTAATTTAATCATTCCACAGTGTACACCTATATCAAAGTATCACATAAATATATACAATTATTATGTTAATTAAAAATGAAAAAAAGAAAATGAAAGATACTACAGCTTGATTAAGCGAGGTAAACATGATGAAGAAAATTAAAACAGTGTCAAGTAAGAAAAGATTAATGAAACTGGGATAGTTATTTTGAATAAAGTAAAATTTGAAGTTAATGATATCACTCTTCAATAACTTTAGTGTAGTCCCATGGAAAAGGGATCTATAAATTTTGTGTATAGTCCCCCCAAAAACTAAAACAGCAGACATGAGTGGAGGAAACTTTTAGCTCAACATGATAAAAGAAAAAAACAGTCTTTTAACTGATATTGTCTAAAAGGAATTGACTGGCTTAAAGGCTAATAAATTTCAGTCACAGTTATTGTATACACAGATGAGGGATGATTATTTGTCTATGTTACTGAAAACATTTAGTTATCAGATATTAGGCTGAAAATATGAGCTTTTTTTTCTCCTCTTTTTTAAAAAATTGTAACTGTTTACATTAATGCATTTATGCGGTACAATATGCTGATTTTATATACAATTTGAAAGGCTTACATCAAACTGTTTACCTTGTCCTTCACCTCACTAACTTAATTATCGTGTTAAGACATTTACTCTCTACTCTTAATAGATTTGACATGTACCCTCCAATATGACCATAGGTGAAGTCTCACCAATTGCCCTCCTTCCAGCTGGCCCCTGTCCCGTCCCCCCACCCTCCTCTTCTCTTCTTCTTCCTGGGCTATAGTTGTGTTTTATCTTTCATATAAAAGTGTGGGTGATTGTATATTGGTTTTATAATGGTATGGAGACTTTACTTCTTTTACATGGATGGAGCTGGAACACATTCTTCCTAGTAAACTATCTCAAACTTTCAGGAGGGTAGGTGGAGGGAGGGTAATCTGTGGGACCACACTCATGGTGCATCTTACAAGGGTACATGTGAAATTCACTAAGTGTAGAATATAAATGTCTTGGAAAGACAATTTGATGAAAATATTTCAAATCGTTTTATATACGATTGTACTCCAATATTGCATTAATGTACACAGCTATGATTTAACAAAAGAAAACTTTCACTTTAAATAATGTATTATGAATGGATTCTGGTAGCACCAAGTCTAATTCATTTCTGTTTTTTTATTATTTCAAAATATTATGGGGTTACAGATGTTTTTGTTTACATGGACCACTTTTATAATGCCTGAGTCTGAGGTGTTAGGTGCCCATTATTCAGATACAACTCATCTTACTAAGTAAGTTTTCACCAGCATTTCCTCCTCCAACCCCGTTTGATTTATTTTTCCTCTGTGCACACATGTACTCCATGGTTAGTGTGAATTTAATAGCAAATACATGTAGTGCTTGTATTTTTATTCTTTAGATGCTTCACTCAGGATAACGGTACCAGTTTCATCCACACACTGTTGCAAAAGGTATTAAATCATCCTTCTTCAGGAATGAGTAGCATTTCATAGCATATACATACCACATTTCATTAATCCACTCACTATTTGATGGGCATTTGGGTTGACCCCATATTTTTGCAATTGTGAATTGTACTGCAATAAACATTCTCACGTAGGCGTCTTTTTCATGAAACAACTTCTTTCCTTTGGGTACATACATAGTAGCAGGATTGCTAGTTCAAATGGTAGGTCCATTTTCAGGTCTTGAAGGAATGTCTTACTGCTTTCCAGGTTGTGCCTAGAAAGTAATGCATAACTAAGGACAAGAAAAGCTTTGAGTTTGGACTGCTCTAAGACCTCACCTGGTGTGTTAATTACTTTAGTGTGTTCTGATTTGTATTTATAGGTGAATGATGGTCATTAAGTGCAGTGCTTTCCTGAGTTTATCAGTCATTCTAACAAAATCATCAAATCTGAGGAAATACATGAAGGATCTCAAATTTGGGGCCAGCTAGTCTCTCACTTACCAGATTTTCCAGGGTGTTGCTATCTCTGCCCCCATATATCATAACTTCCTTTCTGTTACTATAAAACAATTCACCATACCGTGTTCTAAGATCAGTTCATACTTCTGTGGACTAGGAAATCCCTCTTGAACCTGTTCCATTAATCGCAGCTCTCTCTCTCTTCCACCCTTTACAATAAAAGCCCTTTGATGGATATCTGTACTATCATCTCATTCCCTTCCCTTTTATTCTCTTGAGTCTTTTCCAATCAGTATTTTTATGAAATCATTTGGGGTAAATGTCAAAAGTGCTAGCCAGATTTTTAAATTCCATTCCGAATGCCCATTTTACTGGAATTTTCAGTATCATTTGACTCAGTTCATCACCTTCCTTTCTTCAAACACCTTTTATTTTTCCCTACTTAGCAACACACCAATTTCTCCACATATTTTCTGCTTTATTGATGTTCACTTCTTGTCAACACCCTTTGCTCATTTTTCAAAATCTTCTAAACCTCTATCTGTTGATGAATCTCAAGGATAAATACGAAAATCACTCTTTTATATATCTAATGTTCCTCCATAGGTGATATGACAGAAGCTTTAACTATATTATTTAATAAATAACCCAATTTTATAGCTCTACTTTTTCCAATAATTCCAGAATCCCTATTTGTCAGTTCTACTTGAATGTCTGATAAGCATCTCAAAACAAGTTCAATAAAAAAATTTAGATATCTGACCAAACAAGAGCATGCACTGGAGAAAGGAATTCTTGTTTACTAAATGGTGCTGGGAGAACTGGTTAGCTACACGTAGGAGACTGAAATGGGACCCGAACCTCTCACCACTGAAAAAAAATGACTCTCACTAAATAAAAGATTTAAATTTAAGGCATGAAACAATGAAAATTCTAGAAGAAAATGTGGAGAAAACTCTAGACAAAATTGGCCTGGAAACAGACTTTAAGAAGACGACTCCCTTGGTAATTGGAACAACACCAAAAATAAATAAGTGGGACACATTCAAGGTAAAAAGTTTCTGCATAGCTAAGGATACAACAACTAAGCAAATATACAGCCTTCAGAATAGGAAAAGATACTTGCATACTATAAATCTGACAAAGAGCTGATAACTAGAGGCTCTAGAGAAATCAAGTTAATCAACAAGAGAGAACAATCCCATTTATAAGTGGGTGAGAGACCTGAACAGAACCTTCCCTGATGAACACAGACGAATGGCTAACAAACGTTTGAAAAAAATTCTCATCATCCCTGGTCATCAAAAGAATGCAAATCAAAACCACCACCGTGAGTTATCACCTATACCCAGGGAGAGTAGCCCACATCACAAAAATCTCAAAGCTGCAGATGCTGATGTGGATGTGGAGAGAAAGGACCACTTTTGCACTGCTGGTAGGATTGCAAATTAATAGAACCTCTATGAAAAGAAATATGGGGAATTCTCAAAGAACTAAAAGTTGACCTTCCATTTGATCCTACAAACCTATTTCAAGGTATTTACCCAGAAAAAAGAAATGATTTTACCACAAGGACATTTACACTGCAATGTTCATCACAGCTCAATTTACAATTGCCAAGATGTGGAATAAACCCAAGTGTCCATCAACCCATGAAGGGATTAACAAACTATGATCTATGTATTCCACAGAGTACTATTCAGCCAAAGAAAAGATGGAAACATTACATCTTTTGTGTTTACCTGGATGGCGTTAAAACACATTCTTCTTAGTAAAGTATCCCAAGAATGGAAAATAAATGTATCCAACGTACTAATGTACTCAATACTAACATAAAATAAATATAATATAAACAACTGCAAGTCCACATGAAAGAAAAGAACAAGTACAGGGGAGGGAGGGGGAAGGGAGGAGAGTCAGGGGGAAGGGAGGAGGCGGGGAGAGGGAGGGTGATTGGCAGGGTCTCACCTACTTCACATTGTGCACAATGGGTGAAGGACTCAATTACAATTTGAACTTTATCTTAAATATGAAAACAATGTAACCCAAACATTTGTACCCTCATATAAATCTGAAATAAAAACAAACTTAGATTTCTGCCTATAAATTTGTTGTTCCATCAGAACTTTTCAATTCTGTGAGTTTTAACAAAACTCTCTCAGTAGATTAGGCAAAAAACCTATAGTATTTCTATACTTTCTATAGGTTCTTTCTCATAGATTTTGCAATTAGTCATTTAAAAAATGCTGGGTAAAGTGAAAACAATTTCATCACTACCACCTTGGACTAAGCCACCACTATTTCTCACCCTTGGGTTGACATTTTTGTTTTCTTATTGCCAGGTTGTTTTCATAGCAATAGGTCTAATCCTTAAAACTTCAGTCAGATCATATCACAACTATGATCATGGTCCTTCTATGATTTATTATTTAATTAGGGCTGGGACCAGATGTCAGGTTCCTATGTTTCCATGTTCACTGGTCAATTGATCTTTCTAAAGAGATGCATCTTGGTCATAATAGGATCTATGTAAATATCTTCATATTTATATGGGTATTGTATTTATGTTGAAACATCTTCACAGTATTCAATCTAGCTTGTTCCATTTTCTTAAACATTTTTTTCTGAAAGTGAGAAACTTAACTCCCATATTTTTACTGTGGTTACATTTTTGGATGTCAATCTGACAGTACATAAGCAATCTCCTATCTCTGTGTCCACCTGCGTGTTCCCCATGCCGACCTCTGAAACACTCACTTTGGTTCCAACACCCTGCCACCCTATCTCCACACATGGTCTCCTGGCTCACTCTGCACCCATTAGCCCTTGTACAAATATGCCTTCTTCACTCTGCTAGAGCTCTAACAAGAACTGACATCTTCCCACCATGGTCCTCATCTAGTCTTCCTATGTGAATGCTACCTTGCTTCGTTTTTCATAATGGTTGTTAGGCCAATGGCAGAGAGGCTCTCTGAGGCCAGTGCCAGGGAGATTCTCACCAGAATCGGACAGGCTAAAGACCTTAGGAGCTGAGGGCTGGTATGACATGCCTTGATTGAGCTGTGGTTGCCAGGGAGCAAGCGTGGACAGTCCGCACAGGCAGAATGTCCCGTATACTTAGATATCTGAGGGAACAGTAGTGGTAGAGTGCTAAGCAGCAGTTACATAATCATGACATCATTGTGCACAGTTTTGGGTCTCTAAGAGAAACATGGCCTCCTTTGGAAGAGCTGTAGACAAGGAAGGCCAAGGACTTAATCTTGCCCCACAATGGCTTTAACCAGAAGTAGATTTTTCAAAGCTATCATCCAGAGATGGCATGGTATAACATATCTGTTAAGGTCAGAACTTTCTTCATTTAAAAAAAAAAAGAAAAAGAAAATTAAAAACATTATGGGGCTGAGAAAGCAGTCTAGAACAGAGAATAATAGAAAAACATTTATTCAAGTATCATGGGAAGGATTTGGATTGTAAAATACTTAAAAAAGATAGCTGAATACAATTTTATTACATCCATGATTATGTTCATTCCAATCTGTTTTATTAATGAAATTTGAGAAATAAGCTGATACATTATACCACCACAACAGACAATGAAACTGAGAAGAAATGCAACAAATAAACAGAATGCTGATTGAGTTAAGGAGAATGTAATGAACCTAGAAATCCAATGCTAAAAATTCTAATTAACAGCTGAAACTCACAAAATTGAATCAATAATGTATTAGAAAAAAATTCCTTTAGAAAAAACATCCCCACCCATTCACTTCCTCTGGCAAAGTTGTAGATTTTATTTCCTTATTTCTTCATCACAACCCACTACCAAACCCACTAACACTGAGTTTCATGTGTTCACATAACTCAAGACTAACTGGTCATAACGCCCAACTCCCCAGCAATAACAAATGCCACAGTGATGCAAACATCACCCCACCAGGGACAAAAAGAGCTTCTATGGAATTCTTATTTAGAAGCTAAGAGAAAAATAATAAAAAATAATCTACTGCATTTAGAAAGCAAATAAGGTTGCTTATGTTTCTATTAGCAGTATTTTTTTTCTTTTGAGAGAAAATAATATAACAATAATAATAAGCATAAGAGATAAAAGATAGAAGGCGAGAGAGAGAGAAAACAAAAGACCCTTTATATAGCTCTATATGTGTCTATATAGACACTTTACATAGAGAGTTGAAGTCTTGGTTTCAGGTCCCAAATCCCTGGCTTCTCACCAACACTGAGCTTGTGTAACCTGGGTCGGTTACACAAGCCATTCCAAGCAGCTCATGGCTTGCACTGTACGTCTTCCTCATATCTCTCCAGCATTTTTTTCTTGATGTCCGAACATATCTCTAAAATAGAGGCTGAAAAGAAAGGTACTTTCTTGCCCTCTATTATGCAAGAGCATAGATATAATCCTACCAAGAACTTAACTCCAAAAATCATAAAAGGAAAAGCATGTTGTCTATAAAGAATGTATCATCTGGTGGCCTGGAAAGGAAAAGAAGAGTTGGTGCATATGGTAGTGCCATAATTTAAGGAAGTAGTATGGAAATGTTTTTAAAAGGAGCAGACTGGCTCGGTGCCTGTGGCTCAACAGGCTAAGGCACCAGCCACGTACACCTGAGCTGGCGGGTTCGAATCCAGCTCCGGCCCGCCAAACAACAACGACAGCTGCAACCAAAAATAAAATGGCCGGGCGTTGAGGTGGAGGCAAGAGACTCTCTTGAGCCCAGGAGTTAGAGGTTACTGTGAGCTATGATGCCACTGCACTCTATCCAGGGTGACAGTTTGAGGCTCTGTCTCAAAAAGAAAAGGAGCAGACTTAGTAAAAGTATACATGAGCAAGGCCTGCTTTAGCATTTGTGGATCTCCATAAACTGAGTGTCCATATTCAAAAGAGGTGCTTCTTATTAAATAACAGGGTAAGAAGGTCTGTTAAAAACAGTAAAATATATATATTTTTCTCCCTCCTGTGGCTTCTCTTACCATAATGCTTTTATTTATTTTTCTAAGGAAAAAATTGTCAATTATTTGCATGCATATTAACACTGATTTTTATATCATGTAATGTCAGTTTTAAGTGCAAATATTTGAGAATATAATTTGTACACACTCATAAATAATGCACAGTTTTTATTTTTAGTTTGCTTTGGAGTGTGCCTCTAGCCAGCCGGAAGAGACAAACGCATGCTGAACTCACGAAGGTCTGAACAAGAAAGAAACAGTCCTTCTGGGCCTGGAACTGGCCCAAGGAAGTGCACTCTAACACAGCAGGGTCACTCACGGGTCAAGTAAGGGCTCTCACAGCCTCCTGACAGCCCCAACCTTGGGGAAGGGCATGCGCTTGGTCTGAGAGCTGAAGGAGCTCACCTCCTGCCTCTGGATGAATACTCCGCACCCTAGCTGGAGTTGTTTTCTGGGAAAGTCCAGCCGGTCATCTTTTCTCACAGCTACCCTGTCCCAACTCATAGGAAAGGTAACTGAGCAGGTATTTTAACCTCTACTCTCAAACGTGATATCATACAAATACCTTGTTTGATGGTAAGCTAGAAGCTAGAGGTTCCCCTTTGCCAGGACACATTCTCTGGCTGGATATCTACTTGACAAGCTAGGTGCTGCTTGCCCAGCTGGGTGGAATATTGCCATGTACCAAGTAGGACATTCCACACAGATTGCACAACTTCACCTACTTCCTGAGTACCTAGGCCCCTGCTAGGCAGAGTGATGGCATTTTATATGGGCTTTTCATGTCACTGAGTCGTAGGTCACCACTCTCTGTGCAGTGTTGTATTAATCGCTGGCATTTGGGAGAAGGAAGAAGCTGGCTAAGGCGTTTGAGGTCAAGGAACAAGGCAATGGGTATGGAGAATAAGCTTCCTGTGGCAGGAAGAGGACACAGACTTTAGTCAAAGTTCCAACTTCCCTGCACCTGTTGTCCCATCAGACTTCAAATACAAAACACAGGATTAGAGATCAAATTATTAAGAATTTTAAGATGGTGACAGCACAGCATTAAACCAAGCAGGGAGTCCTTCTGATTGTGAAATCATGTGCCGCTTCAGAGGTCTCATGTGCTTGAACCCACATGGAAAAGACCTACACACAGCCTCTATTGCTGAGATGGGCTCCAAACAACAGTTGGGAGGAATATGGGAACCACACGTAAGTGAATTTCTGCCAACAGCCAGAGCGCTCAGAAGAAACCCCGATGCCCAGTAAGATCTGCATTCCCAACCAACATGCCTTAATTTCAGCTCCAGCATGAGACCCTGAGCAGAGAATGTAGCCATGTCATACTTTTACTTCTGACCTTCAAAAATGTGGGATAAGTGTATGCTATTTTTAATAATTCGTTATATGACAATAGAAAACTAATACCTACCTGATCCCTTTAGTCAAATTAAGGGAACTTGTAAATCCTATCCACAATTGAAAGCATACTGTACATTAGTCCTTTTTATGTAATCATCTCAATAATTTTTGGAATCTTTTCTATTAAAAATATGTAACTCATATGTATTTTACAAGTTTTTTTTCAAATAATATCAGAGTACTATCAGAAAAAAATACAAATAGGAAAAAAATAATAATTATAAGCTATAAATAAAAGGAACATTTCTTTTCTTTTTTCTTTCTTTTGTTGAGACAGAGTCTCATTATGTTGCCCTCAGTACAGTGCCATGATGTCACAGTTCATAGCAACCTCAAACTCATGGGCTTAGGCAATTCTCCTGCCTCAGCCTCCCGAATAGCTGGAACTACAGGTGCCTGCCACGATGCCTGGCTATTTGTTGTTGTTGTTGTTGTTGTCGTTGTTTAGTAGGCCTGGGCCAGGTTTGAACCTACCAGCCCTGATGCATGTGACCAGCGCCCTAACTACTTAGCTGCAGACACCAAGCCAATAAAAGGAAAATTTCTAACAGGATAAAAAATGTGTCACATGTCTAGAGTCAAAATCATTAGCAAAACTGACAGTAGAACAAGATGTTGACTGCAGAATTCAATTTTGTATAAAATACCTGTTATGTCCCAATAATTTATTTATAAAGAAAAACAAACAACCATATAAATACTGAAAATCAAGACAAGTACGACAGTATTTCAAAACAATTCAATTAGAAAAGAAAATAGTCTTATACGTATGGAAAATGAAAACATAAATTACCATTTTCTATGTAAGAAAAGCTTGTTTGACTGTAAAACTTCAAAAAATTACATCAATCCTTTTAGAATTAACAAAATAATTCAGTATTGTTTTTGATTAAAACATTCTTAAATATAAAATAAATTATTCTCCTCTTTGCCATATTTGACAAGGAAGAAAACATAATGGAGATAAATCAATTTTTATGTAATACTGATACATAAAAAACAATAGCAATAAAAATATAAAATACTTAGGAAAAATCTTTACACTGCAGGGTTACATATATAAAATTTGACTGTTATACATATCAAAATATGCAAGCATGGGAATGATAATCCTTAATTTCTATGTTGAATATTTTGATACTTTGTCAATTATTTTATTCTTGTTATTTGTTGGTTTACATCAGCCATGTTAATTTGTCATTCCTGGAACTTACTTACTCTATTGGTTGGCTTTATCTCTTTCCCCTTATTCACATCTGTCACAATGAATTCCCCTCCTATTACAATAGGCCATGAGTGTTTTGTGTTGATATTGTATGCACTGTATTTGTGTTTTTACAAAAGGTGTCTTTCTATTTGATTGGTGTGTATTTAATTCCATGTGTGTTTTTAATACTCACTGTTTTCGTCATCGGATATTCTAATTTTAAAACCTAGTCCTATTACTTTGTGTACATCTAATTCATGGCTTCTAATTACAGCAGAATACTTTATGTTATGCACCAACAATATATGTCAATCCACTTTAAAGACAGAAAATTGTATTACTTCCAAATCCTGAACCGCAAATGACATTGAGTGAGTGAGTATGCTTATACGTACATGTATTCCCTTTGGAACACTGCAGGGATTTATTTGCAATATATCTGGAAATAATATCTATGTTAGAAACTCTGTATATACTCAATTTGCCTTGGTATTTACAGATTGGTACCCAGAAGGACTATTTACTGAGTTTCTTCTAGGCAGCAATACATAACAGTTTCAGTTTTTCCAACCTCTATGAGCCATTAAATGTTTTTACTTATTTTTGCTAGTCCAGTAGATACTAAGTTATATCAATCTTTTATAAATTTACATGTGAAGGAGCTCCAGAGACTTCACCCAAAAATATTACTTTTTAATATAAAGGGTATTGTGAATTAAAGGCCATTCAAGATCAGAAAGCATCAGAAGAGGCTTTTGTTCGGGCGGTGTGGTGATGGCTGCACATAGTCACCACAAAAATTAGAGAGGGAGAGCTGGTAGAGTTTTAGCAAGAAAAGAAAAGCTTGTTTTAATGATTTAGACAGCACATCAGGCTGTCCTAGCAACCACGGGAAGCATGGAGAGCAGAGTGCTGGATTTTATACACAACTTTTGAGAGGTGTTAGCTGATTAGGATATAAAAGTATATGTTTATTTTGTTTTAGAAGGAGAGAGGGAGAGAGAAAGGGGAAGAGTGTGGGGAAAGAGAGAGAGAAAAGAGAGCAGGGAGATGGTGTGGCATCCCAGAGAAAGAAAGAGAGAGAGGGAGGGAGGAGGGAGGGAGGGAGGGAGGAAGAGAGGAAGGAAGGAAGGAAGGGAGGGAGGGAGGGAGGCAGGAAGGAAGGAAGGAATTGCTGAGGTCCAGTGGCTAGGGTAACTTTCAGGAAGCAAAGAGACAAAGGTATCTGTAGTCAAATACACAAGGTGTTGTGAAAACTGCTGGGTCTGTGTTCCTCTGGCAGGATGATAAGCCGCTGCCTTTGCTGTTAGAGACAGAGTTTTCACAGGTGTTTCTGGTTCTGTTGTGATTCTGTTCTGAGATATCATTTTAGCAGATGCTCAGCTCACACCCTACTCTTTCAGGGATGACTCAGGAACCCTTGAAGCCATAGGAACAAATTCTAAAAGGCGAAGGAACTGGTGAATGTAAAGAGAAGAATTCACAGTTCATTTTGGTCTTCTGGGCCCCTCAGTGGTTTGTGAAAAGGGAACTGGAGGTTTTGTTTGTTTGTTTGTGGGGGGGGAGTGCACTGCTAGTAAGTGGGATAGGCAGAAAAAGAAGGCAGATAAAGAGAGGCAATGAGTTCAGTTTTTACTGAAAAACAATTGAGTTAATAATTTCTCTATCATTTCACTATAAAGACTGACCATCCTTACAAAAATATCTGGACTTCATTGGGATACTGAGTAGTCACTTGGATTCTCCCCATGCACCTGGTAAATAAGCCTTTCTATTATTAATCGACCTTAATTCTGAGTTGATATTTTAGCGACTTTTCAGAGGAACGGTCGTTTCCTCTTATCCCTCCACATGTCTGAATATTAATGGTTTTAAACAGATATCTAATAAATTGCTTATTGATATCATTTACCTTTTTTTTTTTTGTAAAGACAGAGTCTCACTTTATCATCCTTGGTAGAGTGCCGTGGCGTCACACAGTTCACAGCAACCTCCAACTCCTGGGCTCAGGCGATTCTCTTGTCTCAGCCTCCTGAGTAGCTGGGACTACAGGTGCCCACAACACCCGGCTATTTTTCTGTTTTGCAGTTCGGACGAGGCTGGGTTTGAACCTGCCACCTGCGGTATATGGGTCCGGCGCCCTACTTGATGAGCCACAGGCACCGCCCATTTCCCTATTTTGCTCGTAATTATTGGTCCTCTTCTTGCTGATTTGCAAAAGTCTTTATATGTTATACATATGAATCATGCTTCAGTTTTAGACATTGTGAATATCTTCCTCAACGTGTTGTCTTTCTATACAATTTGTGATGTGCTTCATTGAATCGAGATCCTTCATTTTATTATAATCTCTTTCATTAATATTTTCCATGTGTATTGCATTTGAAATGTTGCTTAAGAATCCTTATCCATTATAATTCATCAAGATATTCTATATTAATTCATCAAGATGTTCTACATTTTATATATGCCGGGATTTCCCTGTGTCAAGTGTCAGTCCCGGCAAGTAGCCTTGCCAGTAGGAAGGACTTACACACATTTACAAGTGTGGAAATGACAGGTGCTATGCCATCTTTTTAACCTCTTCATGCTTGAAGTTATAAAAACCTTCGAAGCACCGACTGTGTAAAAAGGAAAAAAGAAATTCAGGGTACAGGATAGCTTACATTGCTGTGAAATATATCACCAATATTAGCATTAAACATAAATCTTTTCACCAAGCTCCAAGATAGTTTACTGAGAAGCTATAAAAAAAAACTCTCAAGGTTTGAAACATTATGAAATCTTACAGGATTTTAATCTGCTAACATATATATTGGGAACCAATGTCTAAGGGTCCAAAGATATAAATTTGTATTTTGTACTAATGCATTTTGTACAAATATATATATATTTTGTATTTCCGATATAAAGCTTTTGGAATGTTTGAGGTAGAAACATCTATCATCTCTCTGTGCCTGCCACCCAAGTACAGGACATTATCCATAACTATAACTCTTCCGAATAAGAGACTTTGCAATCAGTGGTTGCACCAAAGGTTATAGAAGAGCTAGGGGAACTTTTGTGACTAGTTCATATTTATTAAACTTGTTAAATATGGGTAACTAATCTAAACCTTAACGCTACCACAGATAGTTTAGTAAATCAAAAAGTTTATTTTATCTCAAAAGAGAAAAATTTTGAACTCAAGGCTTACTATTTGATTTTCTCTGTACCAGAAGGAATGACTTTTTATAACATGTCTGTGAATTCTTATAATAGAATTCCTGAGCAATTTCCGGTGAAATTTTTATTCTTCTGACATGGATTTTTGCTCTTTGAATTTTCCTAAAATTTGCTCCTTTAAGGTTAGTGACCATCAAGCATAGAATTAATTACAAAGAATTTCACATGTCATCCTCTTCATTGACTTGCAAATGCAATCACTCATTTTCTTTTTTAAAAGAAGAGGAATACAGTGCATTGAATTACTGCAATTCTCATCAGGCAGTTGTGTGAAGAGCTAGTTCTCTTTCTAATTCATATGTTGGAGACAGACTCCTACTGAAAAGTATCATATTTTGTATGTGAGGTTAATCTTAATCTTTAAACAGGAAAAAAGAAACTAACTTTCTTGCTGAGATGTTAAGTAATAAAATTAAGATCAATTGAAGAGTATAATAGAAAAGAGGGAATCTGAACACATTAGTCCAAGGATGAATAGTCTAATGACTTAAAATAGAAATACACACAGATTCAAGTAAATGGAGAAGTAAAATAGGATGTAGTCATGTTTTGAGGAAAAATTTAGATGTATTATCTTATGCCTTCTATTTTACTTTAAGGACTGCTTCTTAGTTCATATCAAGGGTTGTGTACGTACAAGTACATATGTGTCTATTCTGATTTGAGAGCATATATTTCAACTCATTTAATCATAACACATCATACAAGTGAAACGGAACTGATGATAAATGATTAAAGTAAAAATCATAGGTAACAACCAAAATTGTAAAAAGACAGAAACAAATTTAAAGAATTGTACTAAAGCATCCTGATTATATAAACCAATTAAAACCTTTCTGCAACATGCAACAGAAAATCAGGGGAAAAAACAAAGAAGATAAAATTATTAAAAAAAAAAAGCAAAGTATCCATGAAGCCTAAACTTTTTTTTTTTTTAGATAAAATCCAATGCTATTTGCCTACTGATTAAGGGCATCCCTAATGATGTATGTACAAGTAGAGAAAACTTTAAAACAGTACCATTGCATAGGTCTCTCAAATTTCGGAGCTTGTGAGAAAAAGAGAAAATCTAATTAAAGAATGAAGACACAAAACCCAAAATCTGTAAAAACACAAATTTGCCCAAGGGTTCGCTTTTTATCATAGACACTATAGTGAGAAATGTCTTCATCTCAAAATAAATTTAAATGTAAAATACTAAAGCAATATTGAAAAAAATCCTTACATTTATGTTTGTATTTTGTTTTGTGAACTTCAATGGCCATTTGTTCAGTTTGCCCTCTCCAAAGACATTCAAGTGTATTTTAATTTATAAGAGATAGAAATTGGGTTTTGGTTGCAAGTTTTAGCCCAAAGATATTTGAGTTTCTGATTTCTACTTATCTTTAGGAAATTCATATGAAAAACACAGGAAAGCATTAGTTTCATAATTATCTGTTGCATGTCATAGCTCTAAAGCTGAAATTTTGCTGTGAAAAAAGTCTCACCACATAACATATGATGGTATTTTTTCTTTCTTTCTTTCTTTTTTTGCTAGTTCTGAATCATTAAGTGTTAAAATTAGGGCTTATTTAGATGTACTACTTTAGGAAAAATAACATCTATTTAGTACTTCAAATAGTAATTTTAATTAAAAAGTTCTAGTAAGGAAGAAATTTCTGAAGTAGTCATCCAGGGTTCCTGAAGCTAATGTGCTTTCTTGAAAGGTTAGAAACATTTAGAAGTGCCAGTAACTGTTCAGGACACAAAGATATAATAAATCTTTCCTAAAGGGTTGCTTAGTAGTCTAAAAAAGTTTAAAAGCACGCGCTCATATACTGCGACGCATACACCCCAGAAGAAATTTATATTCTGGTGAAAGCTGAGCTCGTTTCTCAGTCCAGCATTCCTCAATGCATTTTGCTGTGCTAAAAGTGGAGAACATGGTAACAAATAAAGAATAAACAAGATTGCCTTATGTAAAGGTGCAAATCAATGAGGTAGAAATGATGCCTGTCATGTGAGGAGTCTGGCTCCCAGACCTGTCAGGTCCTCACAGGTTTTCACACTGAGATAAGGTTACACATTTCCAAGATCTGTTTGCAACATTTGTAATGCTGGGGAGCATGTGGCCTCTGAGGAAATGGCTCACATTAACCAAATGCACAGGAGACCGACGTCCTGGCCAAATGACAAATCATTGACGTATAAACAGTCACGCGACATTCAAGGAGAGAGTAACATTCATTTCTCTTATTAATGACAGATACTCCATAGAGGAAAATCCTCCTGAAAAGCACAAAGAACCTGCAGTTGAGTGATGGTCATAATTAGCACCTGCGACCAGAGGTGTTTCCATCTGCTGGGCAGGACTCCCCTGAGGGCCAAGTTCGAAGATGTAATAAACACCCTTATTCATAAAGTTTAACTTTTCTGAAGATACTCTGGTAACTATTCCCAGTTTGATCAGTCTTCTTTCAAACAGGATGTATCATAAAACAATTGAGAAGAGCCAAATTAGATTAATGAAAACCTTATTGTATGAAGAAATAGAGCAACTGATTAAAGTAGCACAGAAGTGGTTGAAATAGGTTGGACATCCACTTTTCCTCCTCCTTGGAAGAAGCTGTCTCATCCTATCTCCATTCCACGTAGTTCTTACAGAAATTGAGAGTTTTTGTTAAGCATGATTGAAAAATGCTACATTAACAAGGAATGCCGCGTTCCCCAACTGGTCAGGAATAGAATCTTATTTGCCCAGGGTTTAAAGCTAATATTTCTTTGTTTATAAAACAGAGCAGGATATCGTATTCCTATATCAGTTTGATGAGTTAGCGTACGCTTTGATAAAAACAATCATCAAATCTCAGTGACATAAAATCAAAAATTCTTGTTTTCCATTCATGTCCCTCACAATTCCCTGGCATTGTTTTTGACCTTGTTCAGGACTCCACCACTTTCTGAACTCTGCCGGAAACACTGAAGAGAGAAAAAGGGACACATGGTGCACTTAGAAGTGTCACAACTTAATCCTGCTCGTATTCTATTGACCAAAGTCATAGGATGATGTTGACCCCAAGGTTGCAGGTTCCTGTAATACTGATCCAGAAAATGGTAGTAGTAAGGTCAATCAACCTGAGAGGGGTTCAAGTCAACTACATCACTAACATTTATCAATGTTGTTTGAGAGAAGTACTATGGTCGATGTTGTATTTCTACTGAAAGTTCAGGTGAAGGTGGGAGGAAGGAGATTCTGGTCATTTTGGAACATCTACCAGCAGCAGTGTTATCTTTTAGTGTTCACTCTTCAAGGTGAGAATAGACTAGACACAGGTCCAACATCAATAGAAGGAAGATTTGGTAGCAGTTCCTGTATATTTATTTTGTGGGTTTTATTTGGTTTTCTTGTTTTCCTTAAATATCAAGTATGTTTATTTTCTCAATGGTTCTGGGAAATAAACAGCACAATTCAACTGGAGGAGCATTTTAGGGATGACTGAACACCTTGCACTTTGCAGAGACCTGAGCAAACTGGCAAGCATGAGGTTCAAATATCTATTGGCCAGGCGAGGTGGCTCCTACCTATAATCCCAGTGCTTTGGAAGGACAAAGCAGGAGGATCCCTTGGGGCCAGGAGTTTGAGACCAGCTGAGCAACATATCAAGATGTTGCCTCTAAAAAATTAAAAAGAATTGGCCAGATGTATGCCACTCGCCTGTAGCTACTCAGAAGGCTGAAGCCAGAGGATCACGTGAGCCCAGGAGTTCGAAGTTGCAGTGAGCTATGATGATGCCACTGCACTGCAGCCTGGGCTAAAAGTGAAAACTTGTCTCAAAAACAAACAAACAAAAACTGTTAGGTGTATAGTCGGGGACCTCTGACTCTGCTAGGGACAAAGGTAGGTGTCCACCTTGGTACTGCCCCACTTTGATGCCACCCAGAACAATTACCACACTGGAAGCCAGGAGGAAACCCTCTGCTAATTTACCAAAGAATGCACAAATTCCCCAGCACCTGGACCAGGCAGCACAGGGCAATAAGGTCTGGGAAGTGACTTAGAATAACCTAAGTCTAATTATCATGTCAGTAACTGCCCATCAAAGTGACTTGAAAATGATGTTTGAACCACAAGGTTCCAAGTAGAGCCTCTTCTTACAAAAGGGAGCCTATCCATTGTCTATGGTGTATGTGTCTTTGCACACCTAGAAACCCTTCTTGCCACTCCTTGAAAATGCTTCATGCTTACCTTGTTTTCAGTGTGTCTGGTCATTCTTTGGCTAAGAGTACACCAAATACCCAGAACAGACTGACAACCCCACAAAAGCACAAACTTCTGATGTCGGGAATGACATACTCAATTTCATCACCAGTATTCACTAGTAGTGAGAATTAACTACTAGAACTCAAGAATACCATGTGAACTTGTCAGTGTTCATATGTGGCTAAGATCTAAAATTTGGAAAAAGGCATTGAATTACATTTTTCGCTATATAATGTGATGACAAATATCAATGTGTGTGTGTGTGTAAAGAAATTCTTGGCCAAGCTCAGTGCCTCTCTCTGGGAGGCTAAGGCAGGTGGACTGCTTCAGCTCATGAGTTTGAGACCAGCCTGAGCAAGAGTGAGACCCTGTCTCTACTAAAAAAAAGAAAGAAAGAAAGAAAGAAATTAAAAAAGCAGAATAAGAAAATAAAAAACAAAAAGAAAAACTACCACAAGAGGATCTCTTGAGCCAAGAGTTTGAGGTTGCTGTGAGCTATGAGGCCATGGCACTCTACTAAGAGCAACAAAGTGAGACTCTGTCTCAAAAAAAAAAGAAGAAAGAAAGAAAGAAAGAAAGAAAGAAAGAAAGAAAGAAAGAAAGAAAGAAAGAAAGAAAGAAAAGAAAAGAAAAGAAAATCTTGCATTGGCAGAACATTTCCATTTTTTTTTCAAATAAACAGTTTCACCTGGATTAGCATTTTCAAAATATAACCCAAAGAGGCATGTCACACACCCCTTTAGTGCAGTGCCAGAGGAGGGTAAGGTAAGGAAGTATGTACCTAGATACCAGAGCCCCTCACCTGATTTTACTTGATGAACTACTCTAGTTATTATTCACATAGTTTCACTGGGCTTCTTTAGGCTTTCATTTGAAGAAAGATACTATGACTACAGATAACAATTACAAATCAAAACAAAAATAAATTTAAAAACCAGGGGATGCCACTGACCTATCTGAAGAACTCTCAAAGAGGCCCTATAGCATGATGAATAAGACTGTAGTTTATGAAACTAGAAGGCTTCAGAGCGAGCCCATAGCTAGGATGCTATATAAATAGGCCTGGTATCATGCAGATACGAGTCTTTTGCTGATTATTGGTTTTACAGTCAGTTATTGATTAATATAGAGAAATGGTAAACAAAATTCTTTCTCAAGTTCATATTTACAAAACTAATAACATACACAAGTGCTTTTCGTTAAGTGTTAATTAAGTCTTAGGGGAAACTTTGTAAAAAAATGAATTTTTAAGTTAAGAAAAGGTCAAAACCTTAAACCAAAAAAAATAGCAGGCTAGCATAAATTACTAACGACATTACCAAGTACTGGCAATTTTCATTAAGAAAAGAAGTGAAGTTGTCCAGCCTTTTTGGCTACTGGAGCCTCCGGTGGAGGTTGGAGGTCCCCCTCCTTGCCTGTCATCCAGCCCGCTGGCTCTTCAGCTGGCTGCCACACCACCGACACTGCCAAGGAGGAGGCGGCAGGTGTGCCAGCTCCACTGAGCTGGCCAGGGCGCCAATTGTCCTGCATCAATTCTCCCTCTCCGAGTAGAAACTCCAACTGCTGTTAGGGAGAAGGGGCAAAGATTCGATCTAACTGCTTCCTGCTGAATCGGGCAATGATAGAAGGGGGCAGTTGGGGTTTCTCCAGAGGGAGAGTGACACAGGGGTTCATGGACTGGAACCATCTTTATTGCATGTGGCTTGATGACATTTCCAATCTCTGAGGCTTTTGCCTTCCTCAGGGTGTCCAGAAGCCTCAGGCTGTCTCCCTGTGTCCCCAAAGGGAAGTTTCTGGGCAAATCCCGCCTGCCAGAGATGCCTGAAGTCCTCTCTCCCCGGTCTCACCGTGCCCAGCCGCAAGGGAGCTGTTACTCGGCCACCATCCTGCTCCACCCCTGATGCACTATTTTCTTATATCTTCTCCTTTTGCAGTTACAATATGGTACTTTTAATTTTTTTTTTTTTCTGTTAAATCTAAACCCTCCAACACTATCCTCAACAGCTCAGCTGGAAAATGTGCTGCCTGCCCCATGAATCTATTTGACGTCTCTGGCTAGCCTATTTGAATGCTTGTTATTTCCTAGATCCCAATGACCTTATAAATGAAGCTATTGTATAATTATGGAAGCACTATTAAAAATAATATCAGGAAGCCAAAGGTTATAAAACAAAGACATGAGTAATTCTTTTGGTCTGTGATCTTTAAATGGTATCCATAAAAGGCGAAGCACTTAAAGTGAGGCGGGATGAGGCAAAACACTGCACAACTTCTTCCTGGAATGTCCTTTAGCAGATCAATGCTTTTGGCTAACTTCATGTGACTATTAGAATAGGCACCAATTGTCAAAGGTAAGGACTAACCCCTACCAGGAGGGCAACATCTCACTGTCTGGATAAGTGACCTATGCAATTTGAAATCACATAATGTTACATTATTTTATGTTGGTAAAAAGGAAAATGCATATTTTTATCGTAAAAACTTTTGAAAGTTGGGGCAGAGCCTGTGGCTCAGTGAGTAGGGCGCTGGCCCCATATGCCGCAGTTGGGGGGTTCAAACCCAGCCCCGGCCCAAAACTGCAAAAAATAAAAATAAACAAATTATGACATTTTTTTGGTGGCACCTGTGGCTCAAGGAGTAGGGTGCCAGCCCCATATACCAGAGGTGGAGGGTTCAAACTCTCCCCGGCCAAAAACTGCAAAAAAAAAAAAAAAAAAAAACTTTTGAAAGTAATGTTCAACACAACTGTCTTAGCTGTGGCAAATACAGAGAAATAATGATTCTCAAAGTCATAAGAGGCAAAACTGGGTCATGTCTGTTTATGGATTTACTCAGTATTTCAGGACAGACTACAGACTTCTATTGCTATAAAAGATAATGAAAAATATATAAAAGAAGACATGAACTTAAAAGGTAAGAAACATTATACTAGACAATGGACCATGTCTAATTCATGTTTCTTTCCCCAGGACTTATGATTCCATTTAAGCAAAGCTCTAGAACAAATAAATCTAACCTATGGTGATAAAATGAATATTAGCAGTTGCTTGGGGAATGGGGGTGTGGGAAGTGGAAAATGACCAGGAAAGGACACAGGAAACTTTTTCTTTCTTTTTTTTTTTTATTGTTGGGGATTCATTGAGGGTACCAGAAACCAAGTGACTCTATTGCATTTGTTGGGTAAAGTCCGTTTTACAATCGTGTTTTGCCCCCAAAAGGTGTGGCACACACCAAGACCCCACCCCCCTCGCTCCTTCCCTCTCTCTGCTCTCTAGACTATACTTTCAGGAATCATTTCTATAGTTTGTTAAACTTGTTTTTTTATTCATAGCTCCATAGCTCTTTTTCGGTTGGGGCTCTCCCATATATATCTTTAGCTCCTTACTTTAGCCCTCAAAATGTCACACCTATAATCACATACAAACATATACCTAAAAAATTCTACCTTAAAATGTTTATATTAGCTTTCCAATTACTAACAGATTCCCAAAATCAGAAAATGAATTCCCATTATTTGTTATTAAAACTTATTGGCATTAGGAAGGTTGAGAACCACTGCTTTATAGGGAAAGAAGAACCAAAGCTTGGAGGTAACTGTGGAATTGACTGAAAATGTAAGTCAAATATCTCTTCCCCAGCTAGAATGAGTTACTTCCTCATTTGTACACCCACAGTGCCTTGTAAAGACTCTACAGTGTGCTCATTATAATGTATATTCTGTGTAGTCTATAACTGACCATGCTATTGTTCATCTTCATTTCTTAAGTTCTGAACATAAGAACTGACATATAATAACTAATTAATGGTTCGTGAGTAGACAGATTTAGTTAGATCATTATTCATTCAATATCAAATAAATACCATTTAGTATCTATTGTAGGTCAGTTACTGTTTTGAGTGTTGGAGATACACTAATAAAAAGGCATGCTCTCTATAATCAATGAATAATCTAGTAAGTAGTAGGTAAAGGAAAAAGCTTATATCAAGTTGGGCACACATGATCTTGTTTATATGACAGGCTTACTTACTTATGACAGGCTTTCAATCTCATTAGTAGGTTACTTACTCTATATGACAGGCTTTCAATCTCATTAGTAGGTTCAGAAATTTTAACAAATTATTGAGTTTCATGCAAATATTCTCTAAGCCAGTATTAAATACAATTCTATGTAATTCCAAAGCCCTTTCTTCTGTTTCTTTGTTTTTCTAATGTTTAAACTTCTTGGGGATTTTTTTATTTTTTTGACATCTGATATGAAAACTGTAAACTAGATAATAAGATGACCTTGCTTGGATCACTCCATAGCAGTGATTCTGAGACCATTCTATCCAGGATTTAGAAACAGTTATTGCCAGATACTGTGCTATCAGTTCTACGAATGTTTCTATTTTCCTGTTTCAGTCAAAGACTTAACAATAGACATACTAAATCCATTACGGTCTCATCCAGACTTCAGTAAGAAACTATCATTTCAAAACCTTTAAGTCCTGAGGCTGGACCACTGCGTTTAACTAATATAGTGAACTGCCAGGGTCAAACAGAATTTAATATTTCATGGCAATGATTAAAATATTGATAATAGTGGTGACAATAGCAACAATGTAAAAAGGACTGCAGCATCATTCCTGCAAAATTCAATTGCACTCAAATAAAGCAAAGGAAAAATTACATTTGTCCTTTGGGTTCATTATAGCCAACAAACTACTGGCTCTTGTAACACAGAGATTTCTATCTTAAAATCTCCTGTGTAATGTGTTTCCTACTATTCTTCTCTCTAATACCCTGGTGATATCTATAGCACTCAGTTTTATTTTGTTATTTCCTTTACTCTCATTTTTATGCCAGTGAGCATTTCAAACATAATATCACCAATACCTGATTATACATAGAAGCTTTATTTGTGTTTTTTTTACTTACAAACATCTATATAGTTCTTATTAAGTATCATGCACTGGTACAAGCATTGTACAAGTAAGTATGCATTCATGTAGTCCTCACAACAATGCTATGATGTAGGTACTGTTATTATCCCCATGTTATTAATGAAGAAATAAAATAGAAAAAAATTAAGTAAACTGCCAAGGGTCACAAAACTAATAAGTGAGTAAGGCAAGGTTTCAAACCCAGGTAGTCTGAACACTACAGTCTTTGCTCTAACTACCAGGTTCCCTGCCTCTCAGAAAAATATGAAAATCCATGTAAGGACCTTGAATACCAGCATGAATCCTTGGAAAACTGCAAATAATCTACGAATAATCTTTGACTTTGAATCATAGAGCTTTTGCATAGCAGGTGCAATTGCTAGACTATAATTAAACTCCTGTGGCTACACAGTAGACAGATGGTGAAGGCTCTTCTGTGGGCAGAGAGATTAGAATTAGGAAAGGGCAATCCTCTAATCTCCTGATAACCCTTTAATCTCAAGGTGCTGGTAACATTACTCAATTAGGTACAGTGAAGAAGCTGAAGGAGAGTTAAGCCTTCAAGAGAATCCCTAAAACTTCTGAGAAAGGAACAAGTTCCCTCGTTCTTCAATTGCAGTTGTGATATTAATTCATTAGAAACAGGAAGCCCTTTTGAGAAACGCTCCACTTCAGTTAAACCAGATTCCAAATAAAGAATGTCAACCATAAATAGGGTGACCATATATTCCCATTTCCTGGAGCCATTCCAGATTTCACCTGCCCTCCAAGTGTAAATATTCACAGCATACACTTTTGCTCTCAAAAGCATATTAGTTTCAGTGACAAAATATCTGACAACACCCACCATGAATAACCAAAGGTTGGTTGTGTCTCTTAACACAGGAAGGAATTATCTCTACAGATGATCATGAACAGCTCTCTAAAAATCTCTTAACTTACAGTATCTCTTTCACAACTCTTCATGACTAAATCACCATCCTAAACAGGGAAAATTAACATATAAGAAAATATTTACATGGTAACTATATAACAAAGTGTATAAAGCCCCATAAAGGCATGGAAGAGAAGTGGTCTACTCTCCAAATGTGCACCATCAGCTGGTTGAGAAGCAGCTGAAGCTGCATTGCTGGCCTCTACCACACAACCAGAACTGAGCTAAGCTCCATAAGCACACTACTGAAGCCCCACTGTAACCCTGAAAGGTAGGAATAGTACCCTCTATAGCAGCAGTTCTCAACCTGTGGGTCACGACCCCTTTGTAACAATGAAAATACATTGCGGCATTAGGAAGTTTGAGAACCACTGCTCTGTAGGGAAAGGAGAAGGACCAAAGCTTGGAGGTAACTGTGGAACTGACTGAGGGTATTAATAAACTGAGCACTGTTAAAGTAAAATGAAATTTTTCATTCCCATCCCTACCACACATTTGAGATGTGTGTTTCAATATACACTTCAAGTTTCATACAACCTTTACTCTCATTTATTATACAGTGAAATTTCATTTTCTTTCGGGTACCAATTGCAATGTCCATGTATCATCTGATGAAACACTGGGCTACTGGCTCTGCCATTGTCTGTACGGTAGCATCTGTGTTAGTATTTGAATATTTCATTGATTTTTTTTCCCTTTTCTATTTTATAAAGCACAGTACAAGGCAGAAAGATGAAAATGCTAAAACCAGCACTAACACCATTTAAGGAATGCATGCTATCACTACCCACGGTGAAAGCAAGGCATCAAAAGCTCAGGGACATGAGCTGATCAATTGCAAGTTTATTTTGATTCTTAGTCCATAATCTTACAGACCTCTTCGTTTTTCTCTATACCTGGACCTCGAATTAAAACCACTGTAGGCACAGTGGTCATAATTGTGAAGAAAACAGCAATTATTTAAATGACATACATGAAATGCTAGAAGGATCAAAAACTGTTTACAATTAGAGGTATAGATACAGAGAAAAATGAAGAGGTCTGTAAGATTATGGACTAAGAATGAAAATCAGAAAAGCATTTAAGTGATTCAGAGGCAAAAAGAAATTTTGAAATCATGAGATCTATTGCTGTAGATAAAGTTTTTTACAGATTTCTCATCAAGTAAGAACAAAGGCTAGTTTCAACACTCTCTGAACAATTTTTGTGTTGCAAGTCCATATTAAAGCCAGCATCATAATCTGAAAAATCACAACCAAAAAGCCTGCCACAATGTCAAAATATGCATCTTCTATCTTCCAAAGTTACATGAAGTAAGTTGAAAGACTTAGATAGGAAATTAATTCTTAAAATAAATTCACATTACACATATTTTTAATGCTTAATATAGTTTTTAGTATATTAGACAAATATATATTTTGCAAATTTCAGGAGAAAAAGCCTAAACAACATACTTGATGCCACAATCAGTGATTTTGTCATATTTTCAGTTCTATGGGATTGTCTCTCCTCAACTTATTGCTATTAACCTAGAAGTCCATCTTACTCAGCTGTTAGATGTGATTTGCATCCTTATTTGCAGGAAGACATCATGTGATAAAATACAATAACATAAAAAATGGTTTGTTCTCACAGTAAGCTTGCAGCAGGTAAGGGAGGTTCCATAGCCCTAATTTAAAGATCAATGCCCCATGAATGGAGACTTGTTTATCTCTGTGTCTTCAATGCCTAGTCTTATTTCAGCTAGGTAGGGGATATTAATTTCTTGTTGAATACATATTTTAAAGAGCCTCAACAGTTAAGACTATTTCCAAAAGGAAGAAAAATATAATGTCTTTTCTAACCTAACTTTCACCATTTAATTTGACTCAGACTTTTCACAATTGGTTTTAAACAGCAGAAATCCACTTCCATCTCTTGCTGAATGTTAGCTTTCTATTCACTGCTATGGAGAAAGGCACAAGGTCAGGAATCAGCCTAGTCAGCTTTTTTCTTCAGGTATTCAGAACATATTGCCTTCTCTATTCTGGAACAACTTGAAGTTCTTTCTTCTAAAACAAAATTTTTCCTTTTAGGCAAAAAGTCTTCTTTCTTTGGTTCCTATAAACTAGACAGTCTCTGAGCTTCTCTCTAGAGTCTGTGTTTCCCTTTGAGTGTTTCTGTATCTTTATACCTTAGAAACCTAAAATGACTTCACTTTCTTTGGCTGATTCCAGCTGAGTTGTTCTTCCAGCAAGAACTTCGAAAATTAACTACCACTTGTTTTTTAAAGTGCCAGTAAATAATATGATAGATCACTAGGCCCTGATAAGAGGGGCTGTCCACTATATTCTTGTCAAAAGGAAAAAGAATATTACAGACCAATTAACTCTTTTTTGTAAAACTTATATTTATATAAGAATCCAGAAAATAGAAAGACACATTCTAAATATAGGAATTAAGAATAAGACTTACCCTTTTCACTTTATACATTTATGCAACATTTGCATTGTCAATAATAAGCACATATTTCTTTTGTAAGCAAAACAAAAAAAAATGGCCAGTCTTTGTCAATTTACAATGCCTTCTTTTTTGCAAAGCTCTACCCCAGAAATGAAAGATACAAAGATAAATTAATGTCTCCCCACTTTAGAAAAGGTCATGATCTCAAGGAAATGAATCAATACTATGCTCATTTTGATCTGGATGCAAAAGAATAAACAGTTATTAGCCATTTACTACCTTAAAAGAAAACAATTTATTCACTGGTATTACTTATTGCTATCAGGGGAAATGGAAAGGAATTTGGAATGAAAAGAATGAAAAAGCAGCTGGTGACACAACATCAGCAAGATGATCTCCTCCTCCTCTTATCCCACAGAAATACCAATTCTAGAATCCATAAAAAATATGTTGTGGAAGCCCTGGAGCCTAGCTGAGGTTCCAACACATGAGTGAAGGAAAATATCTGAGAGCAGATGCTTTGAAGAGGGTAAGAAGAGTAGTTTAACTTTACTTGCATTACTTCCCCCAAGGTAGTACAGTTCAGTGCCAAGAAAGACCCCTCTAGCTCATGATTTCTTCCATAGGGAAAAGTAAGGGCAATTGAGAGCCCAAATTCCCCAGCCTTGCAGAATGCCTCTCAGGAGGCCCCCTTATGTCTTGTCCTACCTAAAATACTAAAAGGAATCAGCAAAGCTGAATAATCTGGAGACAGCTAGAAACAAGAATAGGAGAGGGAGTATACAGTAACCAGTGTGTAGTTGTCAACAGCCACCTGCAGATCCCACTAACTGACTAACTCCACTAAGAGGCCCATTCATGAGGCTCAAAGGATAACTCTCCCGAAGACCCCTCAGCCCCAAGCAGTCACCACACAGCCCAGAACCCTGTATATTCCCTTTAAACAACACCTTTAATGTCCCTGAACATGGCCCACAGGAGCTCCCATAGTTCAGCACATGGATCTCAAGAGTAGGTGTGTATATTAGCAGCTAGCTCAACTCTGACGGTTTGGAAGAAGGTACACAACCTTGAACACTTTACAGTACTGCCATAGGGTAAGTAAATGGAGAGCTCTTGAGACTAGTCTTGGCTTTGCTGGATCAAGAAAAGGTACACATTTTTTTTTTCAGTTTAATGTGAGGGTACAAACAACTAAGTTACAATATTTGCATATGTTAGATAGAGTCCCTTTTGTAATTGTGTCCCATACCCAAAAGGGAAGACATACCATTTTAAGACTTGATCCCTAACAAGAAATAAGAAGAGTGGAGTAGAAAGCCCCTCCAAATTGATAGCTGGGCTCAATAATGAAGATCTTCATCTCCTGAAGCCAATCAGTAAAAACAGGAAAAGATGAGTCCTTTTTCAAATGCAAAATCTTGAACACTTGAGACTCTGCCTGAGGTAAAAAAAAAAAAAAAAAAACAACTTGACCGCAAGACTTCAAGGAACACGAAGAATGAAGGAAATATGACATCATCCAAGGAACAAAATAAACTTCCAATGAATGATACCAAAGAAATAGAAATCTATGAATTGCATGATGAAGTTAAATATAATCAAAGAAGCTCAGTGAGCTAAAAGAACACAAGTAAACACTTAACAAAATCAGGAAAAACTACATGAACCATAAAAATAGAAATCATAAAAAACAAAACCAAACATATATTCTGGAGCTGAAGAATACAAAGTCTAACTGGAAAATACAATAGAGAATTTCAATAGCAGACTTGCTTCTATTTGAAGAAGGAATCAGTGAACTCAATGACAGATCATTTGAAATTATACAGTCAAATATATAAAAAAAGATAAAGGAATAAAAAAGAGAGAAAAACACCTATAGGACTTATGAGATTCCATCAATAACCTGCTATATATATAACAGTACTACATGAAGGAGCAGAGAAAAAGAAGTAGAAGGCTTATTTAAAGAAATACGGCAAAAACTCTCCCAAATCTGTAGAGAAAAAGTAAACATTCAGATGCAGGAAGCCCAAAAGTTGAACATAAAGAATTTATCATCAAAACAAATTTTCAAAAGTCAAAGACAGAATTTTCAAAGCAACAAGAGAAAACTCAATTGTCACATTCAAAGGAATCCTTATAAGACTATCAGTAGATATATTAGCAGAAAACTGGTAGACCAGAAGAATTAGGTTAACATATTCAGAATGATGCAAAAAAAATATTCCCAACCAAAAAGACTACACCTGGAAAAGCTATCCTTTAGGACCAAAGGAACAATAAAGACCTTCTACGACAAACAAAATCTGAGGGAGTTCATCTCAACCTGACCTTCATTACAAAAAATTCTAAAGGCAGATCTTTAAGTTGAAACAAAAGGACAGTACTCAACAACATGAAAACATATAAAGGTACAAAACTCAGTAGTAAGGTAAAGATAAGTATATACTCAATTTTAGAATACTCTATATTAGTGGCACATAATCACTTTTAACTTGAGGATAAAAGTTAAAGGACAAGAGTATTGAAAAATAATTATACTGGGCGGCACCTGTGGCTCAGTGAGTAGGGCGCCGGCCCCATATGCCAGAGGTGGTGGGTTCAAACCCAACCCCAGCCAAAAAAAACTGCAAAAAAAAAAAAGAAAAATAATTATACCTACAACAATTTCCTAATGGCTATACAATATTAAAAATTGCAAGATAAAGAACACGTCACAGTGAAGCAAATATGGAGAGCTTTGTATGTGATGAAAATTAAGTTATCAGCTTTAAGTAGACTGTTATAACTATAAGATGTTTTTAAAACATCTATGATACATATACAAAACATTAAGAGAATGGAATAAAAGCATATCACTGCCCAAAAAATCCATCAAATGACAAAGAAAGAAACTTTTGAAAGAAGTTATACCTAAATATGTGAAGCAAAGATTAGAGAAAAAGAAAGAAACTCTAAAACAAACAGAAAATAATTCACAAAATGGCAATAGTATTTACCTACAAATTATTTTAGTGTTTTTAGTGTAAGTGGGTAAATTCTTCATTCAAAAGACACCAAGAGGCTCACTGGATAAAAAACAAAACCCAACTATATGTTGCCAGAAAAGCCTTACTTCAGCTTTAATTACACTTATAAAAAGAAAGCGAAAGGATGGAAAAAGTTATTTCATGCAAACCCTAACCAAAAGAAAGCAGGGATAGTTATGTTTAGATAAAATAGACTTCAAGTCAAAAACTGTCACAAAAGACAAAGAAGCTCATTATATAAAGACAAAGATGTCAATTCATCAAGACAATGCACCCAAGATTGGACCACCTAAATACCTGAAGCAGAGATTAACAGAACTAAAGGAAGAAATACACAGCAACACAATAATAATGGAAAACTTCTATACTTCACTTTCAACAATGGATAAATGACACAGACAGGAAATCAATAAGGAAACTGTGGACTTGAATAACAGACAAAATGTACCTACAAGACATATACAGAACATTCCAATCAACAGCAGCAGAATATATATTCTTCTCAAGCACACATGAAATATTCTCCAGCATAGAACATACATTAAAAAGGAGTCTTAACAATTTTAAGAAAGTGAAAATCATATGAAATATCTTTTCTCTGGCCACAATATTATGAAACTAGAAATAGGAAAATTGGAAAAGTCACATATATATAAAAACTAAGCAACACACTCCCAACTAATAGGTCAAAAGGGAAATCAAAAAATAAATTGAGATAAGTGAAAACGGAAATATAATATACCAAAATTATGGGATGCAGGAAAAGCAATTCTAACATGGAGTACTGTTCTTTTTCTTGAGGTGTGATATTAGGTTGTTTCTTTTTTCTTATGTAGGCATTTACATTTATTATGCAGCTCTAATTTTAAGTTGAAACACATTCTTCTGAGTAAAGTATCTCAAGAAGTAAAAAAAAATCCAAAGTACTCAATACTAATATAAGTCGATATAATAACTACATGCCCCAATGAATGATAAAACACAAATATGATCTAGCAAAGGGGAGGGGAGAGAAGAGAGATGGGAAGGGAAAGAAGGGAAGGCAAGTGGCAGGAGGAAGGAGGGTAATGGCCAGGATGTCACCTAACGTTCACAATGTGAGGGTGTTCAGCATGACCCCTGGTTGAAGGGCTCAACTACAATTTGAATTTTACCTTGGAGTTGAAAACAACATAACCTAAAAATGTGTAACCTCATATTGATTTGAAAAAAAAAGAACAAATTAAACCCAAAGGTAACAGAAAGGAGATAATAAATATTAGAGAGAAATAAAATAGGGACTAGAAAAAGGATAAAAAGATCAATGAAGCTACGAGTTGTTTTTTTTAAAGTATAAACAAAATCAATAGAATTTTAGCTTTGCTAGAAAAAAGGAAAGGCCTCAAATAAAATTGATAAATGAAAGAGGATTTATTATACATGATATCACAGAAACACAAAAGATCATAAGAAAATACTATGAATAATTTTATGCTAATAAATTGAATACCTTAGAAAAACTGGAAAAAATAACTAGAACTATACAACCTGCTAATATTGAACAAAGAAGAAATAGAAAATTTGAACAGACTAAAAATGAGCAAGGAGATTGAATTAGTAATGAAAACAATCTACCAATAAGGAAAAGCCCAGGACCAGATGACTTCACTGGTGAATTCTACCAAACATTTAGGGAAGAATTAAGACCATTGCTTCCTAAACTCTTCCAAAAAAATTGAAGAGGAAGGAATAGTCCCAAACTCATTCTATGAGGCCAGCATTGCCCTCATACCAAAACTACAGAAGGACACTGCCAGAAAACAAAATTATAGACATATATACCTGATGAATACAGATACAAAAAATTATTAACAGAATACTAGAAAACTGAATTCAACAGCACATTAAAAGGATCATGCATCATAACATCAGCAAGTGGGATTTCAGCCTGGGATGGTAGGATGGTTCAACTTAAATGAATGTGATACACCACAATAACAAAATGAAGGATAAAAGGCCTATAAGCATCTCAATAGATGTAGACAAAATATCTGGCAAAATTCAATATAGAAACTCTCCACAAATTACATATAGAAAGAATGCATCTCAACACAATAAATGCCCCATATGATAAACCCATAGCTAACATCATACTCAAAGGTGAAAACTCTAAGATCAGTAACATGATAAGAGTGCCCACTATAACCATTTTTATTCAACATCGTAGTGGAAGTCCTATGCAGAGAAACTAGGCAAGAAAAATAATCAAAAGTGATCCATATCAGAAAGAAAAAAATAAAATTTTCTCTGTTTGCTGATGACATGATTTTACATACAGAAAATCCTAAAGATTCCACCAAAACACTGTTAGAACTAAAAAAACAAATCGAGTAAACTCACATGGTACAAAATTAATATGCAAAAATCAGCTGCATTTCTACACACTGACAATAAACTATCTAAAAAAGAAATTAAGAAAATAATCCCAGGTAAAGTAGTATCAAAAAGAATAAAATACTTAGGCTAAAAGTTAACCAAGGAGGTGAAAGACATATACCAAAAACATTAAAACCTTGATGAAATATATTGAAGAACATATAGTAACTGGAAAGATATCCTATGTTCATGAATCAAAAATATTTACATTTTTTAAATGTCCATATGACCCAAAGAGATCTACAGATTCAATGGCATCCCAATCAAAATTCCAATGGAATTTTACACAGAAGTAGAATAAACATCCTAAATTAATATAAATCCACAAAAGACCCCAAGTAGCCAAAGCACGCTTGAACAAGGACAAAGACTTCAGAAAATCTTCACTTTCTGATTTCAAATTATATCAATATTACAAAGCTATAGTAATCAAAACAGTGTGGTACTAGCACAACAACAGATACACAGACTAATGGAACATAATAGAGTCCTGAAATAAATCCATGGATTTATAACAAATAACTTTTTACAACAGGGCCCAGAATATACAATGGGGAAAGGATAGGCTCTTCAATAAATGATCCTGGGAAGACTGAATATCCACATGAAGAACAATGAAATTAGACTGCTATGCCATACAACAAACCAACTCAAAGTGGATTCCACCTAACCATAGGACCTGAAAGTATTTAGACACAGGGGAAAATCTCCTTGATGTTTGTTTTAGCAATGTTTCTTTGGATATGACACCAACAGTGCAGGTCAAATAAAGAAGTGGGATTGAATCAAACTAAAAAGGTTCTGCAAAGCAAGTAATGAAGGCAACCTACAAAATGAGAGAAAATATTTGCAAACCACATATCTGATAAGGGGTTAATACTCAAAATGTATAAAAACTCAAATAACTGAGGAGCACACACACACACAAAAAAAAACCTATTAACAAAATAAGAAAAGGATATTTTGAGGAAACAGTTGTATATGCATAGAATGGAATATTATTCAGCCTTAAAAAAACAAGGAAATCCCACCATTTCCAACATCATTGATGGACATGCAGGATATTGTGTTAAGCAAAATAAGACAGACTCAGAAAGACAAATACTGTATAATCTCACTTCCTCAATAGAAAATAGAGAGACGTTTGCCAAGTTCAGAGGGGGGAATGTAGAAGTGATGATTATAGAATAGAAAGTTTCAATTATGCAAGATAAATAAATTCTAGGGATTTAATACATACATAGTACCAGTAGCTGATAATACTATATCATATACCTAAAATTGCTAGAACAATAGATCTTATGTTAAATATTCTTATGAGAAAAGGGGGGCGGGAGGAAATTTGGGGATGTGCTGGATATGGTTATGGCCCTGATGGTAGTGAATGCTTCCCACGTGTATATAGATATCTAATCTCATGGAGATGTATACAATATCTGTGTGTGCAGTTTTTGATATGTCAATTATACATCAATAAAGTGGGCTTTTAAAATGACTTTTTTTTAAGGCAGATGGTTTCTGGTAAAAAAAAAAAGTGCACATACTTTCTACTAATAAGAGCTGAGTTCAAATCCTTGACACATCTTTTAGCTGCTATTATATATGAAGCAAATAACCTATTCCTTAGCGCACTGATCCTCAAAATGTAATATGCATAAGCCTTACAGAAAGATGATTATAAAAAACTTCAGATTCCTAAAGACCGTCTCTGGAGTTCTGAATCATTAGGTCTTAGGACCCAGAAAATTACATTTTTACAACAACCACAGGTGACTCTGCGTGCAGACAGATCACACTCTGACTTTTATTGCCTTAAAGCCTCAGTTTCCCCGTCTGAAAATGGAGATAAAGATACCTGCCTTCTTTGGGTTTTTCGAGGCAAATAAATCAAACCTAATAAGGGCGGTTCTCTTTTTCTTTAACTTAGAAGCCAGCTGAGAAGCCTTTATGATGCTGGTGAAATCCACTGGCAGCCAATCCTCACTGTAGTGGGAGTCCTTGCAACCACCCAACATCTAATCGGATTTTCCAGAGCAGGGAGGAGTTGAAGGATGCATTAGATTTTAAGGGCTTCGGGAAAAACTACCATAAACTTGGTGGCTTAAAAGAACAGAAATATATTCTCTCACAATTCTGGAGGATAGAAGTATGAAGCCAAGGCGCTGGCCAGGCCGTTTCCTCTGGAGGCTCTCCAGGAGAATCCCTGCTGCTTCTTCCAGCTTCTGGTGTGTCGGGTTCCACATGGGTCGCCACCCGTCGGAGCCGGGGCTGCCGGGTCTCCAGCCCGACCGACCCAGAGCCTCGCGAAGCGGGGACGCTAGGTCTCCGCCCAGGCCCCGAAACTGGACGCGGATGGCTGCGCCAGCTTTCTCAGGCTAGGTCTCGTTCAGGTCTCGGGAGCCCAAGTCACAGTCAGTGTTAGTAGGAGCGAGCATCTCAGCAGCAGTCTGTCAGTCTCAGCTTCTCCTGCGGTTATTCACAGAAGTAATACACCACAGGTGTGGAGACTGCGATGCAATAATGGTGTTCTCTCACACGCTCTTACTTGCTCTCGTGCTCTTTAACGAGACACCAATGATGTTAAACGATGTTATGTCCCTACCCCAATCCCTTATCGCCAAGGTGTTTCTCACAGGTGTCTCCCACACGGGTGACCTCAGGCATTGCTTGTTATCACTCCAGTCTCTGTGTATGTCTTCATGGCTTTCTCCTCTGAATTTTCTTTGCTATCTTTTAAGAGGACACCAGTAATCGTTAGGCTTCCCAGGTAATCCAAGGTGGTCCATCTCCAAGTCATTAAATACATCTGCAAAGACCCTTTTTCCAAACAAGTTACCATTTTAACTTCGAGCAGTTAGGAAACAGCTGTGTCATTTAGGGGGCCACCATTTAACCCACCTGAGTGGTTCTACAAAATATTCTTCCTTTATTCTTATAACTTTACCTATAATGGAAGTAATTCCACCTCTGGATCATCTTTTTATCCAGCGCAAACTGTTAACACCTCAGACATGTCATCTAGCCTCTATCTACAGATGTTAAGCCTAGCAAAATATTCATAAATAAAATGTATACCATTTTAACCATTTTAAGTGTATAATTTAGTATATATTCACTTTCACTTTGTTGTGCAACCACAATAGTCATTCTTCTCCAAAACTTTTCTTCATCCCCAACTGAAATTTTGTACCAAATGATAATCCTCCTTCTCTCCCCCAACACTCTCATAAACTTTATTTTTCTCTATCTAAATTTTGCTTTATGTCTGCAAGATAGAAAGGCTTTCATAAAGAGTTTTCTTATTTTAGTCTCTTCCATTTCTCCAACAACTTTTTAAATTTGTTTTTTATTGTTCAGGATTCATTGAGGGCACAAAGAATTAGGTTATACTGATTGCATTTGTTAGGTAAATCCTAACAAGAGGTAATCCCTCTTATAATTTGTGTCCCATCCCCAGGCAGGGTACCATACAATGTGAACTCCCAGCCCCCCTCTCCTCCCCTCTGCACACTCCCTCATTCCCCTACCCAACACCTTGCATTAGATCATCTACAGCCTTCATATTAGAATTTAGAGATTTTTGCTTCTCCATTATTGTGATGCTTTACTAAGAGGAAAGTGTTAACTAAATCCAGGTTAATACAAAAGATGTAAAGACTCCATCTCTTTTAATGGCTGAATAGTATTCCATGGTATACATATACCACAGCTTGTTAATCCATTCCTGGACTGGTGGGCATTTAGATTGCTTCCACATTATGGTGATTGTAAATTGAGCTGCAATAAACAGTCTAGTGCAAATGTCCTTATGATAAAATGATTTTTGTCTTCTGGATAGATGCCTAGTAATGGGATTGCAGGATCAAATGGGAGGACTAATTTGAGTTCTTTGAGGATCATCCATACTTCCTTCCAAAAATGTATCAGTTTGCAGTTCCAGCTCTCACAAACTTTAATCCACTTTTTGTCTCTAGGAATTTGACCACGTTATTACCCACATAAATGAAATCATAAAATATTTGTTATTTTGTGCCTGACTTGTTTCAAAGCATAAAGTCAGGGTTCATCATGTGGTAACATGTATCAGAGTTTCATCTTTTTTTAAGCCTGAATAAAATTCCATTGAGTAGATATATCATATTTTGTTTGTCCATTCATCCATGGATGGACATTTGGGTTGTTTCCACCTTTTGAAAACTGTGAATGATGCTGCCATTACATCTATATTTTGACATGAAAAAAATTCACCCAGAGAAAACTATTGTGTATGTAGCAGATTATATTGAGAAATGAAGGTATTCATATTGCAAAGAATGTAAACAACCTAAATTTGATTAGCAAACCACCCTGTCCTTAAAAAGCCTTTGGTCTTTTCTGCCAGCTCTGTTTCTATTTCTCTGTAAGTTTTCCAGCCATTTTCTATCTTTCCTCTCCTTCCTCTCACCTCCTACTCTATTTCTCTCCTTCCCTTCCAACCTCAAGTCTCTGTTCATTATGCATTCAGGGTGATTTAGCTTCCTATTTTCACCTTATCTCCTGACAATCTTTTTTTCTCAGGGTCTTAATTTGCAGCAGCAAATAGCAACATATTCTCCTCAAGCAAAGGATACTACCTCCTGAGAGGAATTTCTGGGGCCCAATGTTAAAAGAGTACATTTTCTCCCTGCTATGTTCTATTTGGAGGGGGACCAGGACACAAAAGTAGAAAAGCAATTAGGTGGACATGGGAGACAGAGGGATGAGAAAAAGAACAGGGTTTGAGATAAAGAGTCCAGTTCCATCTCCCCAGATATTGGTGTCAAAGGAATGAGAATAAAAGTCACCTTCAGAGGAGAGAGGAAAGAGAACACCAGAGGACCAGAGAACAACAACCCCACAAAACAGGAGACGGAAATGCAGCCAGCATGGAGAGAACTGTCAAGAAATCCATGAAAGTTTCTGAATCCACTGGGGGATAGAAAAGGTGGCCACATCTGTTATACTAGATGAAAAATGCAAAGATTTGTCATGCAAAAGATTTAAAGATAATTTTACTAGTATAGACTACTATGTAAGTTGTATGTATGTGGGTTCAAAACAGAAATACAGTCATGCCTCATCCAAATTCATTTTTGTTTAATTACATAGCAGTTTTCAGATAGTTAGGGGCCTATCATCTATTATTTTAATTGGGAAAATTAATATGTTGCCAACCCATCCAAACATCTATCCAGTTTCCCCAGATATCAATAAAATACTTACTTATAAACACCTACATAGCAATCCAAATCCATTCAGGATTTCTGACTTCTATAAATTTAATCATCTGAAACACCATTTACCTAATTCTTTAACATATAATGGACTCTTTGGAGGGTATATTTATATTCAGTACACACAAAAAAAATTCTTCCTTAAAAGATCAAATAGGAATTATGTATTCTTTTTTTTTTTTGCAGTTTTTGGCCAGGGCTGGGTTTGAACCCACCACCTCCAGCATATGGAGCCAGTGCCCTACTCCTTTGAGCCACAGGCGCCACCCGGAATTATATATTCCTTTTACATGTGCAAGGAATGTATACTGTAATTTTAAATAAACAATGACATAATATGTAAGAAATGCTGAAAATCCTATCTAAATTAGACCCTGTTTGGAAATACTCCCAGGCTCTTGGCAGAGCTGAGGCTCGCAAAGGGCCAAACTCTTGGGGAAAATGATAGGGAACATCATAGAGATCATTCAAACACTTTTAAACAACCTGAGCTCAAGACTTACCAGTGCAACCCACTTGGACTACATCCTCTTGTCTGATTTCAACAACAACCGAAGATTTTTGTTAACACAGGCCTGCATATGGATTGTGGCAAGATTTTGATTTGGTGAGTCTGGGGTTAAAGTGTCTGCAAACCCTTAGGGCAAATATTTGAATAATGAGAGTTTACTTACAGAGGAACATCTGTGCACTTTAAAAGGAAAACAGACTATAGGGAATTAAGTGATTGTCTTAACTATTCTCATATTAATTCTGAATTAAATCCAAATTTTGAGTTCTGTGTCTAAGGCAGTGGTTCTCAACCTTCCTAATGCCTCCTAATGCCGCAACCCTTAATACAGTTCCTCATGTTGTGGTGACCTCCAACCATAAAATTACTTACCTGGCTACTTTATAACTGTAATTTTGCTACTATTATGAATCATAATGTAAATATCTGATATGCGGGATGTATTTTCATTGTTACAAAGGGGTCATGACCCACGGGTTGGGAACCGCTGGTTTAAAGGATTACTATTATAGAGTTGACACTGGAAACATCACATCACTGACCCTATCACTATAACCTTTAGATTATATAAAGTTGTAAATGTTCCACAAATTATTGTATCTGAGTGTGCTGAAATGTGTAGCTTCAATGGCACTATTATGTACATTAGGCTTCTAGAGCTTCAATGGGCACTATTATGTACATCAGGCTTTTAAAGTCATGAAAAAGAACTACAGTAAAAATAAGCTCTGTTGTGTTGTCACGTTGATTTTTGCCAGTTCAAAGTCATTCAGTGCAAAAAGGAAGAGAAGGAGGGAGGAAGGGAGAAGAAAGAACAAGAGAGAGGAGGAGGGGTGGAAAGGGGGTGTACTAAAACAGGTGTCTCCTGTAGCATAAATCTGTTGCCCTCAAGAGGAAAGGATTCAAGGACTGGAGAAGAGTCCTAGGTTACAGTATAGAAAAGTTCTCCTAGAAGAGTTTTCTTGAAAGCCAATATTTTAAATATTACCAGAAGGAAAAGAAATGTCTGATTGGCTTTCCGAAATGTAGCTCTCTCAGCCAGGGAGTAATGAAATACAAAATAACCTCTCTAAAATCTGTCTAAGTCGCTATACATCCTCACAGAAATGTGAATAGTTTACTCCACAACCCCCTTTTTATTTTTTTTTTATGTAACAAACAGGTCTTCTAGGTTTGTTTTTAGCAGACTCTAAGTGAAATCAATTACCATTCCCAAGGAATAGTCCCACTGAAAAATTATTTTTGAAGCCTGTCACATCTTTTACACTATCTGGCCCATAAAGTTATAAATCCTTTCCCAATGGAAATCCATTCCATCGTGAGGAAGAAGCTGAAGTTCTATGCAATCCAATCTTCTCTAGGGATCTGAAGACAATTTTACTCTTCTGTTTTTAAACATCTTGAAAAATCCTTACATTTGCTTGAAAGGGCAAATTGATGTTCCTTCCACATACACGAAAAAGGAAACAAACAGTGTATTTCTGGAATTTAGAGAAGCTACCAGGCAATTTCTCTGGTAAATATTTCAATCAAGTCTATATTTGTAACCCTTTTTTGAACTATCTTCCTTAAAATAATGTAATTTAAAAAGCTAGGGTAAAGAAATCATTTCAATAAGCCCTGATTCCACAGGACTTCCCCCGGGCCAGAGTGAAAGGTAGTTGCCTAGTCATTTTTATAAAATAACCACTGCAAATGTCCTTGATGATGTATTTCAATGTTTCAAACTATTAGCATCAAAAAGTTCATCCTGATAGCTAACCTAATTGTCTTCTATTGCAAAATAATCTCATTCGCAGGCAGAGACGGAAGAAATGAGCAAAGGATTCTGAGCCAGCGGACCCAGTTTTGTGGTCTAGTTAGCTACATTTGCTATGTGATCTCATGCTAATTATCAGTCTGTTTCCTGTTTAAAAAAAAAAAAGTTACTGAGCTAGAAAGTCTTTACAGATTTGACTCTCCTCTGAGAGAGAAACTAACTGGTTGTCACAAGCTAGATGCAACAGCCATTCATACAGGTATGTGTGTAATACCTGTTATTAAATGGAATGTATACATATTAGATAGCTTTCTTTTCCTCAGACTGAATAACCTTCATCTTTTTTTTTAAGATTTCCAAAACTTTATTTAGTTTGTTTGTAGAGAATAATAATTTAAAATATTAACTAATGCCATTTTTCCTCTGTATTTCCTGGGAACCCACGTGTTTCTTTACTCCTATTCTTGAAATCTAGGAAACGGATTTAGGGTCTTCTAGTTCAGAGAAGAACCAAATAGGAAAATTCTTGATTTATGCATCTGAAAAGCCAAGGAGCTACCATGAACAATTGGCTTACTTGCAAGAATATGCTGTCTCCTATCCTGTTGTCCAACCCCGCCGAGAGACTACTGGATCTTATGTGGGGTATCTAGGTATGCCCAGAAGGTGCCTGACAGGTGAAGAAGTGGCTCCAAGCACAATCTGGACTCTGCAGACTTAACAACCAGAATAAGGACCACTTGGCAAAATCTGTAAAAACCAACCAAAAAGGTCTAAGAGAAGCAGAGTGGACCCTCATGTCCTGACATCCACAAGTTCCCTGGAAATTAGCTGGGACCAGTGAGAAAATGGAAACCATGGGTCAACCAAGGAAACTGAATTTACAGCTATTACCTTAAATTGGCAAAAGACTTGGAATGGAAAAACAAAGTCAGTTACTTCTATAGGAGACCCCAAAGTTGTGGTCTTAATGCCAACCCTCTGCACACTTCCATGTCTCAATTCTCTGAATTGTGTGTAAGTTATAGGTTCCAAGCTTGACATGATGGCAGAGGAACAAGCTCTAAGTAGAGTTCAGGAATAATCCCACTGTTTGCAATTGTCATACATTGATTCCAAGTCAGCACTGGAAGCTGGATTTTGATCACCTGGGATGATTTAGTAAAAACACCTAAAATCAGAGCCACAGTTGCTGATCTCATTCAACTAATTCAGTTACAAAGTAAAAGTTCACTGGTGCTGAGAGAGATTAAAATTTATGTTGTATATACACTGCGACTTCTGAGCAAAGGCTTGTGAATAACATTTAATGTTAATCGGTATTAGCAGCAACAAAAATTTTATTTCCAAACATGGTTACACCTACATTAGAGAGAAAAGGCAATATATTCCAATTTCCCTCAAGGGAAACTGACAACCATTCATTTTCTATGTATGGAATACATCATATTTGGCATACTTCTATTATAGACCACCCATAGATTTCAATCCCTGGCAGACTACACCTCAATAATTAGCACCAGAGGCTTCAAAATTCAATTCTATTTCTTCTAATAAAAGTTTAAAACCAGCTTGTATAATCATCTTCCCATCTAGGAATTACCTAAAGTTAGGTGAAGAACACTGATTTCTATTTCTATTTATTAATATGGGAACAGACGAAATGCGTAACAACTGAGCTTGCTTCATATTTTTATAGGAATAAGTATTTCTGATTCATCATGGTTATATTTCCTATTCCTTTAACTTTGGAGAATCAATTGTATTAATTAGATATAAATTAGAACAACTTCTTGATTGCTGGTCATAATTACAGAAAAAAATACAAGAAGCTCCCTTTCTGTCTGTAATAATTTCAGTCTGAAAATGCTTACAATACTGGTTTGGATTTGATGTGTTTATTTTAGCAGAAAGTCATTTCAACAAAGGGATCGCTTTGTCAACTCTCTCCATAATCAGTATACCTACCAGGTCATCTAATTTCACATAGCTGCAGTTCAAGAATTTGCACTACTGAATTCATATCATTGCTTTTACAATGGCGAAGGTGAAAGAAAGAAAGAAAAAAGGAAGGAAGAAAGGAAGGGAAGGAGGGTGGGAGGGAGGGAGGGAGGGGTCCTGCAACTCTGAATAATTATTGCTTTTTCATTAAACCTGAATGTAAGGGTGATGTAATTTCCCCTAAAGGAATGTTTAAACTACTGTGCTGAAGTTGAGAGTAGCTTTTTAAAAACAAGTTGATTATCTTTTTATATTCATTTTAATTTGAACAAATTAAGATTCTCGATAGGCCCCTTTTCTAGTTTGTTTATCCTAAAGGCCACAATTCTCAGCATAAAGACTTATGAGACAGAGATAAAGATGTTTCCAGAATCTAGGTAACCCCCTTCCTCACCACTGAGAAAAAAAACAAAAAAGTTTCTAAGGGACTAGTTGATATACAGCTAAGCCAATTTATTTTCAACTTAGGTTCTCAGATAAGTTCAATATAAATGGGATAATATTAGCCAAGTTGATAAGCACCCCAGGGAAAATTTAAACTCATAATTTTTTAAAAGAGCATAGAATACCTTCCAAAGAACTGTGAATTTGTACGTAAAGATGTTCATGCTTAAAAGCCTCTGTGACTGGATGTAGCTGTCCCACCCCCAGGATACTCACAAATTTAAACGATTGTCTAATTACACAGCAGCAGCTATTAACAGCCTTGTCAATTATTTAAGACTCTGACAGCTTTGTTGTTCCAAAAAGAGCAATCCTATTCCCAAAGGATCGCTCAACAGACTGGTATTATCAAGGTGGTTTAACATAAAGTTTCACTAGTCAAAATAATTCACCAACGTGGTCTATCAAGCTATCTCACTGCAGCTGAGCGTTGTGCTGAATACCTTCAGAATATTAAAGTAGTTTAAAATATGACCCCTGCCCTTGGGAAGTTTACAGTCTGCCAAGAAAACAAAGGACATTCAAGAAGCAATTATCAAATAAGGATGAAATTTTTAGCACTAATATTTGCTATATATGTTTGCATTGTCCAATATGGTAGTCGTGAGCTATGCATGGCTATTAGCACTTGACTGGTGTTTCTATGTGCTATCACTGTGAAATAGACCCTGGATTTTGAAGACTTAGTATAAAACCAAGAAAAGATATAGAATATCTGAGTAAGTTTTGGTATTGATCAATACCAAATCAATATATCCAAGATATTGTCTAAGTGGCAATATCTTGGATATATTGAGTTAAATAAAACACATTAGAAATAATCTCACTCTTTTTTTTCTTTTGTAAATTTGACTAGTAGAAAAATTAAAATTACATACCTGGTGTGCATGTGCTGCCTTCCTTGTCATCCATTCATCTGTGGGTGGATACTTAGGCTGTTTCCATGTCTTGGCTATTGTGAACAACACTGCAATGAACATGGGTGTGCACATCTCTCTTAGACATGCACAAAGCAGCAATCCAGAAGAGTGACTCCTGGAGCCTATGGTAATCCTACATTTAATTTTTTGAGGAACTGTCATATTGTTGACACTCTTGACCTACAACAGCTAAATCACATCTAGACTCTCTTTGGAAATCCTTCCCAACCCTCCTTACACCCTCAGATGGCAAAGCTTTTCTTACTCCAGTTCTTATTACAGTGGAGGGATCCTTGAAAAATTACATTCCTGGTGATCCCATCTGTGGCCTTCTGTTTTTCACTCTACCTTCTCTCCCTATACCAGTGGTCCCTAAATTTCTATACTGATTTACTCACTAAAAATTGAAAACCCTTCTCACGTTTTTAAGTTAACATCCAAAAATTACCATATAACATTACATACGATACCATCAGCAAAGAATATAATTGCCTCCATTTTGTAAATTTCATAGCAACTCTTTAAAACATAACTGTTACTTCCTTCTTTCAAATGTCAAATGTTTAAAATGTTCCCACCTTCATCCAGTTAAGCAAATACATGAATAAGTTCTTCTTTAACATTAGGAGCTCTTACGTTATTCCTGTTTCCTTTTGAACTCATCCTTGCTTTCTACTTCTTCAACAAAATTTAAACCCAATATAATATAGTTTATTATAGAAGCTTGGAAGTCTTCTATTGATCACTTTATCATATATCACTATAAAAAATATGTGAGTAATCTAATTCTTTTAATCTCCTGAGATCACAAGGTAGTAAGTGATAATATTTTTCTTCTGGATTAAGTTCTCATTAAATTACCATTAAACACAATTAATAAATACAATGTAACATATTTTGTATTTTGACATATATATATGTGTGTGTGTGTATATATGTATATTATGAAAATTTTGGGATATACAAAAATCCACAAATTGTAAAATACACATGGAGAGAAACAAATGAAGCCTTCCAGAGCAATTTGAAATGTGCACTGGTGAATCAGAAAGATCATTGTTAAAGAGTTCCTTGGAAGTGAAAGAATGGTCCATAATATAGTCTGTCTCAAAACTTTTGTATTGACTCTAGTATTAATTACATAAAATAGAATTTAGATGGAAATATTAATTAATTAAAATAGTTTTGATTTATTTAGTTATTTCACAGGTCAATGTATAATAATAAAACATTGCAAAAATGAGACAAAGTTGTATATCAATTTATTCGTATATTTAATTTTCTTTATAAGTGTCTAGAACATTTTTTACATAAATAGGTAGATAGAAATGGAAGGCATTTTATTTTAGCAATGTCACTCAATTTTTCAAACTCCTAAGTTATATGCTAAAAATCAAATCGTGATCTAGCATCAAAAATTATTTTTAGGTGAGAGCTTACCAATTAGAACTTGAACATCACCCATCACCTAAGAATGTAAACTTACATCACAAACAGTGTAACCTAATCATCTGCACTCTCATATTAATATGCTATTGAAGAAAAAAATTATTTTTAATAATCTATCAGCTGACAGTTCTAATAAGCATTCCTTTCATTTTATAGAAAGAAAGGAAGGAGGGGAGGGAGGGAGGCAGAGAGGGAGGGAAAAGGGAAAAAAAATAGAAAGTGCCTGAGTTGCAATTGGGTTCATTACCCTCCCACTATGTCATTCACTTTCCCAGTATAAACGCTCTCACTCCTGTATGGGGCCGGAGAGGCACCATGAACAGTAGGAGGCAGCTGCTGTTCTGCCCTTCGTATATCAGGCCACATATAAGGCCAGTCTACCCTCCCAAGACTCAGAACTACCTATCCACCCACATATTGACCTTTCTAACTAAGAAACATTTCCTAAATCTATCCTCTTGTCTCTATCCCCACCCCTGGCCTTGCCTCCCAAAGTCACCATACTTTCTTAGCACCCCAACTTAGTCACCATACTTTCTTATCAGCACCCCAACTCATCTCCCTGCATCCAGTCTTATTTCCTTCCCACACATTCACACTGCAGCTAGGATGGTTAAAAGGATAAACTAAAACGAGATCATGCCCTGACTCTCCTTAACACCTTCAGCAGCTCTCCAGGTTCAGGGCGGAGTACAAGCTCCTTTCTGTGGCTCCCAAGTACTGCAAATCTGTTCTCAGCGTATCTCCTGGATTCATCTCTGCCACCTTTCTTAACACTCCAAGGTCTAGGCAGTCTGAACATCTTCCCATTTTTCAAAGGCTCCAGAACCTGCAAACACACTCTCTCTCCACCCCTTCTGCACAACTTCTACTTAGATAAAAGGCTTAGTTCAAGTATTAATATTATCTCCTCCAGGAAGCCATCCCCTGTCCCTTTGTTAGGTTAAACCCAGCAGATGAATGCTCCTGTGGTACTTTTTCTTCAATATACTAAAACATGCTTTATCATTTACTATAGTCACCATTCTGTGCAATAGATCACTAAAGCTTATTTCTTCTAACTCAAATTTTGTACCCTTTGATTGACATCTATCTTTTTCCCATCCACTTCCCTCCTCCTTCCTATGGGACTTTTAATTCTCCTATCACAGCACATATCATATGTCACTGGAGCAACCTGTTTAATGCTTTACTTCATTTTGAGACTATCAACTTTGTACCGCAAGAACAATATCCATCTTATTTTTACAGTATGCCTAGAACTGAACCTGAAATTTTGTAAGTGCTACATGAATAAATGATTGGTGAGTAAAAAATGTTTTATCATTAATTCATAACCAAAACTTTACTTATCAGTATATTAACTATTTCCTGACTCCAAATTTGTTTGATGGCAAACTCAAAATTCCTTTTTGATGACTCATAAAAGCATAGCTATTCCAAAGTGACTAAATATAAAAATCTAAACACCAATAGTTTGCTTGTCTATTATGTTAAAGATACTATTAGGAAAAAGGGTAGCTTTCTTTTTGACTACAGCTTTTACCAGGATTTCATTTAGACAGAATCCTGTTAGCCATCTACATGGATTCAGGTATTAATTTCATTGATTTAAAGGTCTTCCCTCCCCCAAATGTCCTAAGGAAGCTTAAAATAGAAGTTATTAATTTCTGACTAATTTCTATATACTATATTTGTGTCTGCTTTGCCTTTTACATATAAACTCTTTGTGTGATAACATTCATTATTTTTATCTGCATGCTCACAGTAATTGACTGTTAAGTATTTCAAATTTCTTTTGTACAGTAAAAATTAGCAAAAACAAATGTTTAATTGGCTTTAATAAAACAAATGAGTGCACTGCAAAAAGCATTGTATTTACTAAGAATACGGTTAAATCATATTCTCCTCCGACAGCGTTTTCTTTATTAAACCACCCATTACAATTGCTTTTATGGATAGCATCTTTCATATAAAGTAGTGCAAAGTGATAAGCCAACTGCTGCTAAATTATAGATTTCATTTATGCAGCCAGATGAAGGGATGCCTTTCATATTAACACTCGAAGGCATGAGACAACCACCAAGGGAATTTTCTGATGATCAATAAGCATTATTACTGTAAATAATTAACCTTCATATTAACCATTTCTTTTTCTTTTTCTTTTTCTTTTTTAGACAGAGTTTCACTATGTCACCCTTGGTAGAGTGCTATGGTTTCACAGCTCATAGCAACCTCCAGCTCTTGGGCTTAAGCAATTCTCCTGCCTCAACCCCCCACCCCCCAAGTAGCTGGGACTAGAGGCATCCACCACAGTGCCCAGCTATTTTTTGTTGCAGTTGTCATTGTAGATTAGCTCGCCCAGGCCAGGTTCAAATTCACCAGGCTTGGTGTATGTGGCTGGCAACATAACCACTGTGCTGCAGGCGCCAAGCCTTTTCCATGTCAAACCTTCATGTAATTACTGGAATATATGTAGATACTAAGGACCTGATATTTGCTCAAACTTCCTCAACTTCAATGACTTTGTGGTTTCTATTCTGTATTCTATTCTGTGTCGTTTTATGAATGCTACTCCTGAGTCAGGTCACCAGAATAGATTTGGTAAGGATAAGTAAGGTCTCTCCCATAAGGCACAGAAAACTAAATTTCAGATCTGACCACTGCCCTATGATCTCATTCTTGCAAAGACAGAATCATTTTGTCATTTTTCCAGTTTTAAATCTTGCTGCTGTATTTTGCATTTCCCATGTTGCACTGCCAACCCTTACAACCTATCCTATATCACTCAGGCATGCAGTAATCATTTTATAGCCTGGGTTGTTTTTACCCTTTCCCTTCCTTTCAATACCAAATAGAATCAACACTAGGCAAACATTTGCCTATTGATCTGTTTCACAAATATATTGAAAGCACACTATGTACTAACTATAAGCATTCTGCACACATGGGGCTTCCAGTCTTGAAGAGGAAATGTACCAAAAAACACATAAATATACATACTTCTAAGCCTTAAGTGTTGGGAAGAAAGTCAAAATACAACTGTGCTAAAAAATGATGATGGGGATAGGAGGTTGAGGAAAGCCTCTCTGAATTAGTCACATTTAATCTAAGAACTAAGAATGAGGTCTCTGTAGCAAAGGCACACATAATAAGGTTGGAACAATAGACTCAAAAGAACCTTCTAGACCACAGTAAGGAGCCCATAGTTAATCTAAGAGGCAAAATTGGATTTGACTTCAAGAAAGAAAGCACTTTGGCTGATAAATGGATGGAAATTGGCAAGACTGGGTGCAGGGAGCTTGACTTAGGATGTCGATGGTACAAATTGACAGCAGTAGGTGGTTTTACGATATATAGAAGGTGAAAGCTATAGATGTGTGTGACAAATTGGATGTGAGAGGTAAGAGAAACAGATGAAGAATGATCCTTAGTGTTCCTCCCCAAATGCTGTGATGGATGGCAGTATTCCTTACTGAGATAAGGAAGAGTGAGAGAGGCTCAGGCTCAGAGATAAGGAAGACTGAGTGAGGCACAGATTTGGAGAAGGATGGGTCCAAGGTGCCACCATGGCCCCGTTAAGCTTTACAAGCCTGAAAAGACGATCCACTGGAGATTTCAAGATGCCAATTGGAGATTCACAGGTAGAGAGCAAGACCTATCAGAAAGAAAATGCAGAGGGAGAATGTTAAAAGGCCCCTGTTTGGCTGACAGGAGCACTTGGAGGCAGAATCATGAAAAATCATCAGGTGTGACATAGAGAAAACTAGGAGTAGTCTACGGATAAAGAAGTCAAATTGAGAGTGTTTCAAAAGGGAGAGGTCAACCGAATCCAGTGCTGAGTAGGACCTAACAACAGAGGCAAAGATGTGTCCACTGAACTAGGCCAAGGGAAGATCACTGTGACCTTGAAAAGAATGGTTGGGGTTAAAAACAAGACTAGAAGTAAAGCATTACAGACAGCATGTGTAGACAATTTTCTGAAATTTTCTTATTTTTACTAAGAAAATAGGAATGGAGCAGATATTGGAGAGGAGTATAGGGTCAAGGACACTAGGCTTGTTTTTATACACAAAACTGGTGTTAAATCAGATCTCAATCATGCAAAGAGAGGAATAAGAGAAAGAATTCCAGTGGCAAATAGAAGAACTGGATCTGACAGGAGGAAAAGAAAGGAAAGGAGGAGGAAGAGGAGAAGGGGTGAAATAGGAGGAGGAAGGAGAAACAGAAGAAGGAGAGACAGAAGAAGGGGAGGGGAAGGGGGAGAAGGAGGAAGGGAAGGAGGGATATTTTCCCTAGTATAATAAGAACGAAGAATGATGCACGTGGGTGTAAAGACTATGAGAAAGTAAGCATGTTCTGATGGCTGGCATCTTCTCGATGACCTAAGAGGTAAGGTCCCCAGCTTATACAGAAGAGGAAAGGAGAGGTCTGAAAAGATGCGAGGAGACCAGAGGACAGGACAAAGCCATTTCAGGAGGTGGGAAAGTAGCCTACTGGAGACGTACAGTAGGATTGCAGTTTAGCACTAACTGTCTATTTGAGGTTTGTGATCGTGCATTTAAAATTAAACCTTGGCACCTCTTGTGTGTTTTTCTCTAGGAATATTCAGCTGCTTGGGTGCTGGCAAGGAGACAGTGAATGACAGATTCATAGTGTCAGAGTTTTGCTAGAAATAAATAACAGAAGAAGAAAGGTAAAAGAAAGTGAGGGCTTTTGTAAGGGAGTTATTACAGGAGACAACCATGGGTGTGGAGGAAGTGAACAGGCTGTCATGAAGTCATGAATGGACAATGAGGATGTATTCCAGGGGGCAGTGGAAAAGGCGATTGCCTGAAAAGCTAAGGGAACCAAGGGACCAGGGGCTCAAGTAAAGGGGTATCAAAGCCACTAAGAAGAATAACAAGGTTTGGGGAGGTGAATAAGACTGTGAACCAGGAACTAAAATCCTGGATAACCAGGAGATGACAGCAGGCACTTGGAGGTGAAAGTGGAATATCTATTTGGAATGTCTTGAGAACAGGGAAAAAAAAAAATCCATGTCCATTCCCTATATTTATTCAACATTTGACTGAAAAGTTTTGGTTGACATTTTAGAAATAGGAATTTCTTTACCAGAGAGGATGCTCCCATCTGACTTCCACTGGAACCAATGTGTGGCTTTCTCCAAGCTGGTTCTGTGCATGACCACAAGGCAGCCTGCCCTGCACTTGAGGAAGTCAGACAATGATGAAGAAGCATCATTGAGGAGCCAGAGGAAACTCCCCTTCAGACGGCAGGATGCCTCCTACTCTAACGTAGCACAAATACCTGTTCCCTGGGAGCTCAACCATAGTACTTCTTATAAGTTAGATTTCAGACAGTCCCTTAGTATGCATTTTTCCTACTAACAATCACAAATACTGGTGAAATATCCAGCACCCATCCATCCACTCAGACATATACAGTTTTCCCCATATTGTATAAATTATTTGGGGAACTGCCTCTCTACTTAAGAAGATGACATAAATATTTTTGCAACAACATTACATATTCCTCAATAAAATGATAAATAAATGCATAATACCACACAAGATAAATCAGCTAACAGTTATTTAAGAAATGTACTATTTTTGTATATCTAGGTTGTTTCCCAGTTCAGGGTATTATAAATAATGCTGTAATGAACATCCCTAAGCATAAATCTTTTAAGACTGCTATAATAATTATCTATCTATAAAAATCCCTTGGCATAGTATGATTTAGAAAATGGGTCCTTTTAAGGTTTCTGAGACATAACATCGAATTGCCTTCAGGGAAAGTTTGTACAAGCAGCGTCTAAGAGCTCTCTTGGACCTTGTGAAGCTTAGATATATTCTGTGTCTTTTCTTTATTGACTTTTAATAGATGAAAAACAAGGACCCCCCCCCAAGAAAAAGAGTCTTATTCATAAATCCACATCCACTCCAGACCCAGGTGTGCTGATGTGCCATAGTGCACAGTGGGTGACAACATTTATTCCACACACTCTCCCTAAGGTGCCTCTCTCTGTTCTCTTTCTGCTCCTGCATCCTGAATGCAAATTATCTTCCTAGAGGCATTCTGACCATGTTAATCCTTCACACAAAATCCCCCAAAGCTCCCTGGATTAAATTTAAATTTCTTCACAAATTTCATTTCCTATTTACAGACTTGCCCAAGCCCCTTTCCCAACCTTCCAGAACCAAGTCATTATTAGATTGCTGCCCACCTCCCCACATCCCCCACTCCTATAAAGTTTAATTTCTAGATGAAAGCTTCCAGGTAAACACAATTGCTATCGCTTCATCTTTTTCTATTGTGTTTCATTATCTCTTTTATTATTTTCCCAATTTCCTTCTGTGTTTTCGCTCTTCCTCATAGCTGGCTTTATTTTGATTTGTTAGGTATCTTTTTCAATCCTCGTCACTGTATCTCTTTCCATTTCAGATTTATTTGGCTAGAGCCCCTCAAACCATGGTTTATTTCTTAGGTCTTTCAAACCCTTTATAGTAAAATGAATGCTCTATATTTGTCAAGTTCAAAATTACATTTCCCATTGGCTATTGCTTTCAATAGGATAGTAATAGCTACCATGCAAAACTAAAGGAATAACAACAACAAAAATAAAACCCAAAGAACCAATATTGCAACAGCACAATATCCTACCCTCTCCAGGAGCCCTGACAAGTCTTTTGCATACAGTATGTTATATAGCTTCATGAAAAAAATGTCTTTTCCTGGATGAAAATTCACTCTTGCTAGCCTAAGAGTGATCTCACTTATGTAGGAAAGTAGAACTTCATTTTATTACCACTTCTTGTTTTCTGATTTGTAAGAAAAAGAAATATTTCCACACCACAATTAGAGGAAAACACATTCTTTAAATAAAAAAAAAAAAATCAGTGCTTTTTTAAGAGAAAACAGATGCATCAATCAGGCAATTGTCATTCAGAAAGAATGCTTAACATGCTTACCAAAAGTGTGGAATGAAACCTTTAATGTTTTTTGTCTGGTATGCACAAAACAAGCAGATCTCTCCTTTGGCTGACCAAGGCCACAGACAGTTTGAAAAATATTAAACACTCCAACACATCCACCCTTGGAGCAAGAGTGCTGATTTCTTGCCAAACAACTTTTTTACCCAAGTTTCAACCAGAACCCCAATACCAGTCAATCCTGCCTCTGCCACACTTTTGTGTTGTCATCTTTGAGTGCACCCCCAGAGGAAATCATCTTTAACCACCAATACTTTCTCCCCTTCTCCCTTCTTTCTGCTCCTCACTTCCTTCCTCCTGGTGCCTTCTGATTCTCCCACTGCCAATCCCCTCCACCTTTCTCTGGGCTCTCCAGAAATGCCCCGGCCCATTCCCCTTTTCCCCTCAACACTCAGAGTGCTCAGAATTCTTCACTCCCCTATCCAGACACTGCCTTTTCTACAGACTGGTTTCTCCCGTTAGCCCTCTCTGGCAGCGACTACTCATTCTCGCGCACCCCACCACAGGCATTCTTGTGCAGTATTTTCCATTTCCAAAGCATGACTTTTCTGCCCTGGTATGACACTTCTCCTTGGAGGTACATGACCTTTGCCCACACAACTCCAACATCTCCCTTTCCTTGTATACAATGCCATGATCATTCTCACACACAGTGAAGTTTTGGCATCTAGCTTTGCTCTTCAACTCCTGTCATCCATCCAAACACTTACTTCATCCTACGGACAGCCACTGTTGGGCAGTGTCATATCTCAGGGCCCCTACCTGTCCTCAGGCATCGTATTCTCTGAATTTACACTGTCAGGACATAATCTCCCAGCATTCATCTTTCTCACTCTTAAACCTTAACTCCTCTTTTCAGTCTATATGTTCTGTCTCTTTCCAAATCCAAGACTGGTCAACATGGTGAAGTTCTGTAACTGTCCTGCCATGCTCCCCTCAGTCCAACTGTTCTACATGCATCCTTCTTACACTCGAGCAAAGCTGGAAACAAGCACACAATCATTCACATGGGTGCCAGCAACATGTTTTCCTCTAACTTGGGAAGAAATATAGCTTATATTCCCCCTTTATGATTTTTAGCCTAGAGGCCAAGGTTGGTGCCAAAGCTTCATCAAACTCTACACTCTGCATAAATACACAATCATAGTAAAAACAGTGGGTGTGTATACATCAGCTTCTAGAAAGTGTCTGAGTTTCTTTCTGCTCAAACTCTGGTGCATAGACCTGCAGCATCAGCATCATCTGGGACTTGGGAGTTTGTGACCAATTCAGGACTTCCAGCCCCATCCTACACCTACTGAATCTGCATATTAACAAGATGTACCACCTGTTCTTTTCTCCCTCCAGATGTTCCCTCAATACACACACTATCTCTAGGAATTACAGACCTTCACTCGTGGCCCCATCTCTGCTCTCCAACCTGGCTGCTTCCACATTACTCTCCATGCCTCTCTTCCCACCTCCCCCAGAGTATGTGGTCTTAACAGTGCTTGTGTAGACAAGATGTCAATCCAAGTGGGACTTCCCTTTGCTTCTGAATTCCCCACCTCAACATTTGCCAGTTTCCACAAATACCCTCATCTCATTCTGCTCATCTTGGCCCCTCAGCCCCAGTCCAAATCAATCCTCCTCTTGCTCCTGCTCCTTCTGGAACCTGCTATATCACAAATCCACCTATCTCGGCACTCTACTGGCCTCATCCTCTCAGCCTGTAAACATGCTGTCCACCTTTTATAAAGCTTCTCTTGATCTTGAGGCCCCCTATATGCACCATCTCATCAACCTATTTAATTTAGTTTTCCTGACAGAGGTCTCAACTCAGGCCTTTCCTTTCTCCGCTCCCATCCAGGGAGCATCCATACTGCTCCTCTACTCCTCCCTGGAGACTAGCCTTCACCAAAATTCCACTCTTGGGCACCCCTCTTCTCACATAACTCACCCTTTCCACTCATCCTGTGTCCTCTTTTCCCAAGGGTGTGACTATAAGCTCATGCTCTTTACTCCAAAATCTGTGTCTCCAGGCCAATATTTCATCTAGAGATCTGGATAATTACATTTGGAATTTCAAATTCAACATCTCCAAAACTGACTGTACCTTTTCCTACCAAATCAATTCAGTAATTTCCATGTAGTTGATGAACAGGTGCAATCTCCAGTTGTCCAAACCAGTACCTGAAGGGTTTGCTAAGACACCTCCTTCTTCTCCTGCCACCTTCTCCCTCCCTGGCCTCGTTATCTTTTTAACTCTTAATGATTTCTTTCATGAACTAAAACTATGTGTTCTTGTTTCCCAGCCATGTCCTTATGTCCACTCCAATCCACCTTCTATGCTGTGCCCAAAATGATAATGAATCTGATCCTATCACTACTCTGCTAAGGTTCTTCAACAACCCACCATTACCCACAAGGTAAAGTTTAAAATCCTTAAAATAATATGAAAGCTCTTCCAAAATCCTAAGCCCTGATACCATTTCAGACTCTCTTCCTGCCTATCCAACATGTTCTTCCTCTGCTCTAAGTTACTGCATTTCTTGAACATTCCCCATTCTTTCCCTACTCAGATGCTATTGAGAAAATTCTTGGTTAAAATCTTCCTTGTCCCTCAAGACACAGCTTAAATGCTGCCCTCTCTGTGAATCCTTGCCATACCCTCCAAGCAGAGTTAACTGCTTCTCCCACGTGCTACCCTTGTAAATTACACACCCCTTTATTTCAGCATGTATCACTCTGTGGTACTAAAAGCCTAAAAGGGGCCTCCTCTTGAGATAAAGAGCCCCTAGAAGGCTAAAATTATGTTCTTTTCTATTACTTATGTTCTCAGTACTCAGCTATTATGGACTGAATGTCTGTATCCCTGTATCCCTTCCCCCAGATTCATATACTGAAGCCCTAAGATAGTATTGGGAAGTAGGGCCTTTGGGAAGTAATTAGGGCTAGATAAGGTCATGAGACAGGGCCTTCATTACAGGATTAGTGCCCTTATAAGAAAGTCTCTCTCTCTTCACCCTGTGAAGACACAGCAAAAAGGCAGCCACCTGCAGGCCAGGAAGAAAGCCCTTACAAGAAGACAAATGTACCTGCATCTTAATCTTGGACTTCCCAGAACTGTGAAAAATAAATGTTTGCTGTGAAAGCCACCCAGAGTATGGTATTTTGTTACAGCAGCCTGACCTAACTAATACAACACAGTTCTTAACTCACAGAAGGTGGTAAGTGATTATGGAATCATGAAGTGTACAAAAATGGCATGTGCTATCCAACACCACAGAGACAGGCTTCATAAAATCAGAGGAAAAAGTCAGTATCTCTCATAGGTTTTACACCATAGAACATGGGAGACAAATTAAACATAGACAGTAGACCTCCAGGGTTGACCACCTCCTTGAGTTGGCATACACCACATGCATGCATCAGTTCAGTGGACCTACTTCCTTATGGTGACCACTTCCATATGTCAACCACTTTGTTACAGTCCCTTGGGTGGTCAACTTACAGAGGTTCCACCATAATTGATTTTGCCTTTTGGTATATTTATGACCACACAAAAGAAAAAAAACTAGATCTTGAAATGGCTAAAGTTTTGGTTCCCTTATTATAACTTAAAATCTTTCTTAAGGGTTCAGAAAGCATCTTCTATACCAGTTCTTACATGAGCTGCATGTCCTCAGGACCTCTGTTGTCTCAAGATTCTCTGTCTATGTACACTCCTCCCTCAATCCACACCACATTCCTCTGTGACAATGCTCACTTCTGAAGTCATCCCCCACCCCAGTCCCTCACCCTCCTACTGGGGTTGTTCATAGAATTAGTATGATTGGGGTTTAGTATTTACAGAAAAGGTTTGCCAACCTCTGCTTTATAAAATTGAGGCAACTGAATTAAGTTCTCTTTTCTCTTCCCTCAAAAAAATTTTATTGAGTAAATCGAGAAAAGAAAAATCACAATTCCTCTCTTGGAGTACCCAATTACAGAACTGTTCATGGCAAATTTTGATACTATGATAACACAAAGCAATAGGAATTAAGAAGACAAGGCCATGTCCCTGTGTCATTTTGCATCAAAAGTCCTTCTAATTGTGAAGACGCAGTGGAGGGATCCTACACTTCCTCTACCTAGACCATCTATACTGAAATTAATGTAAGAAGATATAAAAGAGCTCTGTTTCCAGCAGTTTAAACCCATGTTGTGCAGAAGGAATATGAATCATGCATTGGAAACAATGAGGTTTCTTGTCTAATTAATCATTTTTATGCACTTGTCTCTCACCACAGGATAGGGATCAGTTTTAAAAAATTACCTCAAAGAGCTAAAATTACCATAGCTGCCTTTGTCTTCTGCAACCTTGTGAATAAATGCAAGTTAAAGCTAGTGGTGTCGCAGCACAGAGGTTCTTTGATCAAACAACAGGAGATGCAAAACTTGGAAACTTAAGCAAGTTAATAAAACTCTGCCATTACCTCACTGTAACATCTGTACTTGTCTGGCCTCAGACATATAGGTGCCAATGCAGGAACTCGATCACCTTCCTACCTGGAATCTCAGCTTAATTAGGCCCATTTATCAAAGTGACGCCTGTTTTAGAGGTCAGATCAAATTGATTAGTATTGTTCTGCTGGATTTCCACAAATGCCATTAAGTATCTAGTTTCAGAGCAAAAAACAGGTAAATATTTGTCCCAAAGTCTGTAGTAAATATAGTCTGCTGATGAGGAAAAAACATATCTAATACGTTAAACCATATTACCTAAAAAGTAAAACCATATCTGTACTTTTGTATGGAACCTACAAAATATGAGGTTATGCACAACTAATGTTATGGGATGTATTTTTTCCAAGAGACTGCCCCCAAATACTTCCATCTTCTGTCAAGATAAAGTTACTAATCCTACAACTAAGAATTTAGCAGGCCATGGTTTTAAATATAATAAAAATATTTACGCAGCACACCAGCCAGATAAAGCCACCATGGAACCTCAAGAAGCTATCAACTACCTAAAGAATAATCAATTAATATGAATGATGTCAAGGTGAACTGGCTTCTATCAGTAGTATCTATGGTTAAATCACTTTGTATTACACCTGAAAAAAATATTCTTTCTGATCTTGGTTTAATATTTCATTTTACTGTGTATGTATACCATAAATGTACATTCATACCAAGATGTCTATCTTAGATTAAAGCTCCCCAAGGACATAAGTATGCCATTACATTTCTTTAAACAAAAAAATATTGCACTACAGACGGCAGAAATTGAAACTACAGAGTGTGCTGTTACATTTAAATGGCATGTGTTAAAAGAGAGTTCACATACTTTGATTAAGAAAAATACATAAAGCCATCACCAAAACAAAAGATATTGTAATGTCTTCACTTCTTCATTGAATCCTAAAGCTCTTCAACGTGTCTCCCCTTTGAAACAGACATAAATCCGTTTGTTGATTGTTTTTAAATTTTCTAAATTTTTAAAATTAGTACATAAAATCCATTTTGAAGAGGGCCAGACCCTTTCCAAAACCAATTATCCTACACTCAAGTAATACTTCCAAGCTGTGCCTTCACTCAAACCTCATTATTTCCACTATCACTGAGAGTAACAGAAGCCCAGAAAAATCCCTCCCCCAAAAAAGCACTTTACAAAGATCAAACCAAATTCTTAATGCCATTTCCCAGGTTCTCCACCATTAATGATGACAAGTTTGTAAACTACATCTCCATAAAGTCTCCTTGTTCTTTTAGGTTCTCCTTTTTTATTTTCACCCAGTTGTATTTTCTGGTTTTGATAGATATCTTAAATCTTAAGATACCTATCAATTTTATTTGTTCACAAATAGAAAGTACAGACATGAAAACCAAAAGATCAGGGTAAATGGAACTGCCAGATAATCATACAGGTCATGTAATTAACGCAGGAGAAAAATATCAATCTGTTTATAAATCAATTCCTTATTAAAACGGACAAATAAAGTTCTTAAAATAAAGTGTTCTATCAGTGATGCCCTGATGCAAGTAAGGATGTGTGCACAAGAACTTGAAGAGATACTGCTTTGCCATTTCCAATACTACCACCTCCATTAATGAAAAAAAAAAAGGCTTACCCATGCAACACGATTATCTAAAATAATCTTACCCATGCAGTGAAAAAATATCAGAAAGTAAGGGGCATGTTTCTAGTAAAAAATGCTCCACTTTGGAAAGAAACACAATTTTTAGAATATTAAAGTTTGATGTTCCTTAATCTGTGGACTTTGGAAATGATTCCATAGTCCATTAAAAGATTTCCAAAAGGATATACCTGGGTATTATTCATTATTTTCACCTCCTACTGTAGGTGATTTGTAATAACAGCATTAGCATTTTCATATACTTACTTCCTCCAATAACATAATTAGGCTAAACTTGATTTGATGCACATTTAGATCTCAGATGGCTTTGCATATGGGTATACCTGTCAGGTGCGACCAATTAAATCTACTGTCTACAAAGGATGTCTGTCATCAAAATTCACATTTTAAACTCCCAAAATACTTATGATGCTTGGAAGAAATGTTTTATTCTTAGGAACTCTCTCAATTGCCAACTTACAAGCTAATATATTGCTGTGCATAAACCATGCATCTAACTTCAGAATAATTAAATTACCCTTCGGAAAAATTAAACACTTTCTCAGTAACAATGCAAACATGATCCACTTAAACAAACATAAAAGTCTTCCCAAATTATTTAAGATTGGCGTAAATGAAATCTAAGTAATAAATGACGGAGCAGACATTCACTTTTAGAGAATTTAAGATTCTTGCAGAAGGATCCTGTAGAAAGATTGATGATCTAGGTAGGGCATCTCAAAGCAATTAGGTGGCCCTGTGACCTTGGGTCAAGAACTATTTGTAACCCTATTTTTTTTATCCTAAAACAAAAATCATCAGTTTACATTCTGTCTAGAGCATTGGACAGTGAAAATATACAAGTAAGGTTGTTTTGTTAATTTCTAAAAGATACCAAACAGCTAATCTCAAATTACTCAACTCAGAATTTTGTGCAGGCTTCAAGACTTTACTCTTCTCTGTCCAAACCAGCAGTGCTAACAGTGATGGGGCTCTGGGGTCTCATTTGCAATCATTAGCCTGAAGAACCACAGGATAACTGAAAGCACCACAGAGGCTAATATCCTGACATGGAAATTAGAACATCTTGAAAACCCACAGGTAACATGTAAAGGAATTATGTATGCCACTAGGATGGACAGCTTGCTGCTATGGAGCTGAGTCATGCTCCTTCATATTCAGTTAATTTATACTCTGCAAAGGGAGATGGGAGCGAAGGGGAGAAGATGGGAGGAGAGGAATATTTTGCTTGAGGTTATATAAAGAACTACCTCCCATCTGGAAGAAATTGCCCATGGCTTAGAGAGAGAGATTGGAGTTCTCCAACTAGATATCCAAGATAGCAACTAGCAGGAACAGCTATAGAGTTGTTGCCCAAAATTGTAGTGTACATATTATTACAACATCTAAGTAATCTTCCTTCTCCCCTCAAGTTAGACACAAATAAAGGAATAACCTAAACAATGAAAGAAAAACTGACAAAAAGTATTTTTCCTAACATCCATTACAGAAAGAGCATTCAAAGGGTTATTTTCTGTCACCACAAAGTATAGCTATTCTGTTCTGAAAGCAATTGCTCTGGGCCATCCATGAATGTCAATGCTAGCGATGGTTCCTGGGCTCAGGCCCAGACTGAGACATCAGAAGACCCTTTGTGCACACTTTGTGTTCGCCAACATCAAAGCCGAAATTAGCTGAATGGTTGTCAGTGAGGGTGTTGAGCCACTGTGGGTGCAGCCACATTACAAAGGGCACTGGAACATACTGTCCTGTTCTAGAGTCGGGGGGGCATGCTCTGCAGTGCAGAGAGCAAGCCTGTCTGTGTGAGGCTGCCTTGTCAAGGGGGCATTTACTGAACAGCCACTGACACATTTCCCTTTGCAGAATCAGGTCAACACAGCTTCCTGTCCATGTCTGCTTCCCTCCTCCAACCTCACTCATGGCTTCTCCCATCCTTGTCCCAATTGGATTACACAACTGACATACTAATACTGAAAATACAAACTGAATATATCTAGATAGATAGATAGATTAGATAGATTTCACAAAACAAAGTGTTCCAGAACAAGCATAGCTTGCAATAATAAGCAAACTCCCTCCCCTTCCTCTCCTCTTCCCTTCCCTTCTCTCCCTTCTCAGAGTATGAGTTAACCAGATATAAAGGAGCATGGCTCAGCCTCATTGTGACAAGCTGTCCATCCTTGTGGCACACATATGTAGCAACTCCTTTACAAGTTACCTGTGGGTCTTCAAAATGTTCTTGTTTCTAGGTCCGAATATTAGCCTCTGTGGTGCTTTCAGTTATCCTATGGTTCTTCAAGCTAATGATTGCAAACCTGATTAACACATCAACACGCCTCATGAATCATCAACAAATACTAAGGCCTAGTACAGGGTCACATTCCATTTCTAAACATAACACACAATGCTATCAATTTTGCAGTTGCAAGATACAAAGATACTACAGAAGCTTCCAGTTTGACACCAATTTACCAAGTTCATGTCCACAGACTCCACTAAAAAACACATACACACAAGCCACAAGAAGAGTCCACAAAAGAGTCTTATCATAAAACTGTATAGGCTTATTCGATCCTATAATTCCTTTACTAGGTATATATCCAGAATACCAAAAATCACATCATAATAAAGATATCTGTACAGAAGGTTTATTGCAGCCCAATACATAATTGCTAAGTCGTGGAAGAAGCCCAAGTGCCCATTGACCCATGAATGGATTAATAAATTGTGGTACATGTATGCCATGGAATATTATGCAGCTTTAAACAAAGATGGAGACTTTACCTCTTTCATATTTACATGGATGGAGCTGGAACATATTCTTCTTAGCAAAGTATCTCAAGAATGGAAGAAAAAGTATCCAATGTACTCAGCCCTACTATGAATAATTTATAGCTTTCATATGAAGGCTAAAACCCAATTATAGCACAAGAATATGGGGAAAAGGGCAAGGGAGGGGAGGAGGGGGGAGGATGGGTGGAAGGAGGGTAATTGGTGGGATCACACCTACGGTGCATCTTAGAAGGGTACAGGTGAAACTTACTAAATGTAGAATACAAATGTCTTCATATAGTGATTAAGAAAATGCCGTGAAGGCTATATTAAACAGTTCGATGAAAATATTTCAAATTGTATGTGAAGTCAGCACATTGTGCCCCATGATTGCACTAATGTACACAATTATAATTTAATAAAAATTTTTTTAAAAACTGTGTAGGCTTAAACATGCTCTCAGCAAATGAAAAATTAATATCTGAAAGGAAAGGAGTAGAAACCAAAATTAATGCTATAGAGTTCCTACGTTTTGAACTGCCTATTTATCTATCTAAAATCCACTAATACACACAATACTCTCTGAAAATCCACTAATACACACAATACTCTCTGTAAATAAATTCATTTTGATTATTCCATTACTGATTCAGCCATCGAGGCAGTTACTAGTTATTAGGCCCAAAGAATAAGCTCCTATTTAAAGAGCAATGCTCTGAGGAGAAATTCTCCAGGACCAAGGTAAAGCACCCAAACCCATTTGCCTGCTGTTATTTTGGTGAGCAATTGTCATTACAGAAAGGCTCCGCTATTTGTGTATATTCATCTTGTTACCTCCTTGCTTGGATATTGACCTTGCACTCACTATTTTGCCTCTGGTTTTCTCTGAGCTTCACTACGTTCTTTAATTTCCTGTGGTATTAATCTTCGGCTCAGAAACAAATGAAGTTGATGTTGTACCACGAGAAGTGTTGCTCATCACCTTTCAACACAGACATCTTCTCGTCTTACGAGGCCTGGAAATTATTCTAGCCCATTTCAGGGTTTTTATTTACTCTTTGTCTGATGTGGTTTGTTCCTTGTTAAGAAAGAAAATCAATTTATTCCCTGTTACATCATAAAGTGGCTAGGAGGAAAATCATATTTACTTCAGCATCTCTAGATTGTCTTATGAAGTTTTAAATAAAGAATTTGATTGATGTTTTATGGCTGCCGGCAGAAAAATAACCTTCATTTCATCCAATCGCACTATCAATTTCATCATCTGTATTTCAGAATTTGAACAATTTTTTAAGTCAATATGCTACGATTTATAGTTCAGTCATCTAAAATTTATTATGAAATTTAAAATAATACTTAATTCATCATCTTAAAAGAACATTTAGTTTTATAACTAATGTTGATTGATTTTTTTCCCCACTTTGATGGGGAGAATATAATTTTTGTCAGTTATCCAAGCTAAAGTGACAGCCTAATATAAGAGGCTATGCTTTACCTTTGTAGCCTAGCACCCCAATATATGTAATCTTCTACACTGCTTCCATCTTACAACCTGTGATAAACTCTCCACTGTCTAGAATCACACAAGGCCATGTGTCAATGGCCTCTTTCACACTCATCCATGTGATTTTTGGAACCAGCTCATAGCCTGCTAGACTCAGGAGGCCACAGTTCACCCCTTGATGTCTGCACTGTATCTGACCTCAACTGCCTGCTGAATAGGCTGTATTAAGGGCATTTGCCTCAATCTGTTCCCTCAAACCTTGCCTCCTTCCCATCCCACTGTAGTTTATCAGAATTTGGGTAATATTCACTCAATAAATATATAATGGAAGCTACCATGAGCATGCACTGCAGTTTATCAGAATTTGGATAATATTCACTCAACAAACATATAATGGAAGCTGTCATGAGCATGCAGTGCAGTTTATCAGAATTCCAATAATATTCACTCAATAAACATATAATGGAAGCTACCATGAGCATTGTTGTCTATGCCTGGAACACTATAGCATTTAAGACAATCAGAATTCCCATTCAAAATTCTACAGCTGTGAATAAGCCATAAACAACAAAACAAATAAATAAGTGACATATCAGGGGGGTGGTGATCACAAAGCAGTGCTCCAGGCCCATTGCTTCCACTACCGCTTTTCCTCTGCCAATTGATCTGAGTAACAGTCACATTTACCCCACACAAATAGATAATTATTTCCCTAAAAGACTCTCCCTGACACTAACTGCTTTCTAATCAATCAAAAAGCAAGATTACCACAAACTAGTTTCTCCATCAACAAAGTGGCACCTGCTTTCCCTATTTAAAAAAAAAAAATCATTTTAGGTTTTGTTTTGTGCTAGAGGGAGGGCCAGAGGAATATCTGAGACATGGAATGGTAAGTTTTCTTCTTTCTTATTTCTGCCCATTCACTTGAGCCAAATACAAGATATTGTTTAAGGTGTTCACATTTTTTAATATTTTAAATTAAGTCTGTCAGTCAGGGTAGTAACAGGAAATAAAAGGAACATTCAAATTGAGTGACATGAGAGAGGCTGAGGGAAGGGATTTTTTACAAAGAAGAAACAGGTGCAAGGGAAAGAGGGGAAATACGGGAATAGCACAGTGCACTGAGGCCAGTAACAGCAGAGCTGTTGTAAGTACTGGGCCTACAAGGAAAGAAGAGGAGCCTGAAGCTAGACAGGGCTGCCAGCCAGCCCTCAACACACTTCTTCCCTCCCTCCATCACCTGCAATTGCTCCCATTGACCAAACTCAATAGTAAACCAGAGACAAGGAATGCCTTTGTTCTGTCTATAAGGATTCACTTCCCAGATATTGCTGTCTAAATAATTGTGCCCCCCCCATGCATACTTTGAAGCCTTGACACCCAATGTGACAGTAATTGGAGATGAGGATCTTTGGGAGGTGATCAGTGTTCAAAAAGGTCACGAGAGTAGGGCCTCTGTGACGGGACTAGTACCTTAGAAGAGGAGGCACCACAGCTTGCTCTCGCTCTACCCTCTTGTGCCAAGAAAAGGCCAAGTAAGGACACAGCAAGAAAGTGGCCATCTACAAATGAGGAAGAGAGCCCTCATCAGGAACTGTACTACCAGTCCTTGATCTTGAACTTTCCAGCCTCAAAAACTGAGAAAACACATTTCTGTTCTGTAAGCCACCCAGTTTGTTTCATTTCATCATGGTAACTCAAGTTGACTAATACGACAGGAGAAAAAGCTGAAGGAATGGGCACAAATTGTATTTTGAGAGTCAGACAGGTAATATTCAGCACACTCTGACATATTTTATAAATTAGAAGTAATCAACAGTACTGATCAAAGTATAGGCTGGTTGATATTTAAATTATTAAATTCATTCAGATAATGTCCTACTGTTAGATACGTTGTTACTGAGTTTATTTTAGCCACCTAAAGCTGGAAGCTCTCCTTCCCCCTCCCCCCCCCATTTTTGGCTGGAGCTGAGTTTGAACCCGCCACCTCCTGCATATGAGGCTGGCGCCCTACTCCCTTGAGCCACAGGCACTGTCTTTTCTTTCTTTCTTTTTTTTTTTTTTTTGCCAACCTATAAATATCATGAACAATCAAGTAAAAGGTTTTAAAAGACTTGGGAAAATAAATGTTTATTTGTGCTCCAGTATTATTATTGTTTCAGAAAGTATTTCTTTATATTTAATTTCTTAATGCGATTAGTATTTTGTATCAAATCATCCTGGTTTCTATAACCTCACCCCAAACAGGATGTTTCAACCCTAAGGCATAAAAAAAAGTTAGAAAATCGTGACATTGTCAGATCACATTAATTTCAAAAATTACAGAATTAAATTCATGAAGCCAATAAGATAGCTTTAAAAATTTACATCATATGACTTGGCTAATATATTAATTTATAGAAGTCCTGGGCCAGATAAAATGTCACAAATTTTTTAGGGGATATAAAACTATTAGGAGGGAAAGAAGTTAAAGTTTCTTTAAAGGTTTTTTTTCTTAAGATAGCATGGGCGGCTCCTGTGGCTCAGCGAGTAGGGCGCCGGCCCCATATACCGAAGGTGGCGGGTTCAAGCCCGGCCTCGGCCGAACTGCAAAACAAACAAAAAAAAAATAGCCGGGCGCTGTGGCGGGCGCCTGTAGTCCCAGCT
>CAUYON010173753.1:0-11042 GCA_963573935.1 Arctocebus calabarensis | reverse complement strand
TGCTAGAAGTTCTAGCCAATGCAATTAGGCAAGAGAAGGATATCAAGAATATTCAAATGGGGACAGAGGTCAAACTCTCACTCTTTGCTGATGGTATGATCATATGCATAGAAAACCTCAGGGAATCAACCACGAGGCTCCTGGAATTCATCAACGAATACCGTAACATCTTGGGATGCAAAAATCAATGTCTACAAATCAGTAACCTACATATACACCAGTAACAGTCAAACTGAGAATAAAATCAAAGACGCAATATAATAGCTTCACAGTAGCTTCAAAGAAAATTAAATGTCTGAGAATACACCTAACAAAGGACATGAAGGATCTTTACAGAGAGAACTATGAAACCCTGAGGAAGGAAATAGCAGAGGGTGTTATCAGATGGAAGAACATATCATATTTATGGCTAGGAAGAGCCAATATTATTAAAATATCCCTACTACTGAAAGTGATCTATAGATGTTATGCAATCTCCTTCAAAGTACCAACATCATACTTTGAGGAACCTGAAAAAAATAGCGTTTCATTTCGTATAGAACCAGAAAAGAAAAAAATAGCCAATGCTATTCTAAGAATTAAAAGCAAATCTGGAGGCATCACATTAACAGACTTCAGGTTATACTACAAGTCTACAGTGATCAAAACAGCATGGTTCTGGTACAAAAATAGAGATATAGATCTATAAAATAGAATAGGTAACCTAGAGATGAACCCAGCCATGTATCACAATCTGATCTTCAATAAACCAAACAAAACCATACACTGGGGAAAAGAATCTCTATTCAATAAATGGTGCTGGGAGAACCGGTTAGGCACATGTAGAATACTGAACTGGACTTGCACCTCTCACCACTTATAAAAATTGACTCTCACTGGATAAAAGACTTAAATTTAAGATGTAAAACAGTAAGAATTCTCTAAGTAAGTATGAGGAAAAACTCTTAACAACGTTGGCTTGGGTAAACATTTAATGAAGATCCCCGTTGGCAATTACAGCAACAAAAAAATAAATGAATGGAACATGATCAAACTAAAAAGTTTCTGCAAAGCTAAGGCTACAACAACTAAAGCACACAGACAACCTTTAGAATGGGAGAAGGTATTTACATGCTACAAACCTGACAAAGGAATGATAACTAGTATCTACAGAGAAGTCACACAAATCAACAAGAAAAAAACAAACAATCCCATTTATAAGTGGGCAAGAGATATGAACAGAACCTTCTAGGAAGATACACAAATGGCAAAAAAAAAAAAAAAGAAAAAAGAAAAGTGAAAAAATGCTCATCATCCCTAATCATCAGAGAAATGCAAATCAAAACCACCCTGAGATATCACCTAACCTCAGTGAGAATAGCCCACACCACAAACTCCCTAATCTGCAGATGCTGGCGTGGATGTGAGAAGAGAACACTTACCCTGTGAGTAGGTTTGCAAAGTAATAGAACCTCTATGGAAAGAAGTATGGAGAATCCCCAAAGAGCTAAAAGCAGTCCTTCCATTTGATCCCACAATCCCATTACTAGGTATCTACCCAGAAGAAAAAACATCGTTCTACCATAAGGTCATTTATGAACTGGAAATATTCATTGCAGCTCAATTCACAATCACCAGATATGGAATCAACCCAAGTGCCCATCAACTCATGACTAGATTAACAAACTCTGGTATATGTAAACCACAGAATACTATTCAGCCACAAAAAGATGAAGACTTTACATCTTTTGTATTTACCTGGATAGAGCTGAAAAACATTCTTGTTAGTAAAGTATCAGAAGAATGGAAAAGCAAGCATCCAATATATGCAATACTAATGTGAAACCAATAGATAACTACACTGCCACATGAGAGAAAAACAAAATTAAATCCAAGTGCGTGGGAGAGGGGAGGAGACAAAAGGAAGCGGGAGTAGGGAGGGGTATTGGTAAGCTCTCAGCTAATGGGAACAATGTAAGAATACACAGCACATCCCCTGGGTGAAAGGCTCAACTACAACTTTAACTTTACCTGACAAATGCAAACAATGTAACTTAATCACCTGTACCCTCATATTAATCTGAAATTAAAATATAATACACAAATAAGATTGTGTTTTGAGATACTAAGAATTAGGACTGCAACATATCTTTATTTGGGGGACACAATTCAATCCATGATAATGCCTCTTCCCAGTGCTCCATAGGACTCTGCACGTATCATACATAGCATTAATCAACCTAATTATAATAGTCTATTTGATAGTCTGTCTTTCTCATCAGACTGTGAGCTCTATGTGGGAGAAATCATGATTTACTCATTGTTGTATCCTGTGTACTTAGAACAAAACCAAGAACATAGTAGGTATTCGGTACATATTTGTTACAGTCTATCACTCCTTTAATCAGAGGCTACTGTCTTCACATCTGCTCTGGACGTTGGACTTTCCTGCTTTTGCAGGGGCATATCCCTGAAACCTTAACTTCTTCCTCTCTAAAGGATCCTTCTTCCTAGTAGTATTCAAACATTAACTATCATTTTACACTGTAAAAAAAGTATCTTCCTTTAAGGTGTTTATGTTTCAACTTTCACCAAAGTCTATTTCCTGTCAGAGCCAATCTTCTCCAAAGAATTAGCTACACAGTGTGTCTTCTCCTCTTCGCCTTTTATTCATTCCTGTATCTCAGCCCAATATGGTTTCTTCACTTATCACTCTCAAAAGTGTCTTTACTGAGGTTATCAATGTCCTCCACTTTATCAGATACAATGGACTCTTCTCTGTCCTCAGTTTACTCCTCCCTCAATGGCCTACATCAGAATTTATCTGGCTCTTGATCTTAAAACATTCTATTCTCTCTACCTGCATGAACCTCTCCATCTCCTCCTCACTGGCTATTCCTCCTCTATATCATCTCTAGATGATGGAATTCCCAGGACTGCATTCTGGGCTCTCTTCTCCCTCTAAATTGTTTTCTACATAACTTTATCCCCATTTTAGATTTTAAATGCTTCCAATATTCTGATGGTTTCCAAATTTGTATTTCTAGCCCAGGGATCACTTCTGAGTTCCACATCACCATATTTAACTACCTATTTGACATCTGCTGCCATATCAGAATACTCTTGTACAAAATTGACTTTGTCATCTCTCCTCTTCCCCAAACCTGACTCTATTCCAGGGTCCTCCTGTCTCGGCGAGAGGCCTGGAACATATTCAGTACACAAATCAATAATCAGAAATTTATTGTTGATGCTTTCCTCTATAAACCATCACTGAACTCCATCAATTTTATTTCTGAATATATCAAGTTCAATTCATTTCTCTCCATCTCTGACACTACTCTCATAGGGTCTCTCATCTTTAACATTGGAATAGTGTTGTAATTTTTTTTGCAACATCTATTAGCCTGCCAGTGTCATCAAAAGTTATTCTCCACATAGCAACCACCGTGATCTTAAAACATAAACATCATTCAAAAATTCCAATCACACTAATGAAGATATCAAATGAAGCCCTGCGTTATCTGGTTCCTGCCCACCTTTCAGCTCCATCTATGATGGTCTCTCTATTGATCACTACATTCACTACACTGAACCCTTTTTTGGGTTCCCAAACACTCCAAGGTCTTTACCACTGCAGACCTTGTTGCTAGCTAGTGCCTCTACAGAACAATCCTCCCCTACCCGAGTCCACGTTATAATCTATCTTTCCTTGTATTATTCCTATTTGTCTTTCAAATGTCCTATCTCTGATATTACCAACCTAATCAAAGTTAGGTATCCTTGTTATATGGACTCCTCGTAGCCTGTACTTTTCCTTCCCAACATTTATCACAGTATTAAATTATGGAGGGATTGTCAGGATATAGGTAGCACTTGTAGTCAAGGAAATAATAGTTAAGTGAGGAAGGAAGACATGTAACTATTCAGCAATTCACTCCAAAGAATATTCACTGAGTGGCTGCTATATCCCAAGCATTCTTCTAGGCACTGAAAACACCTAGGATCTTCGCATGATCTATTAAATCTAGGTCCACAATGACTCCCATGGACACAGGAGAGCATAACATGGTTCAATGTATTGGAAAGGAGAAAATAATCAAGCAAGACTTCCTGGAGAGGATGATGATGGAGCTGAGTATTAAAAAAATGAAGGGGCATTATCCAGGTATAATATAAACATGGACAAGATTTTCTAGACAAAAGTCATGCCTAAGGATGCACAGGTGTGACATGGAAAATAGTGAGATGGAGCCTGGTGGGGGATGAAATCAGAGAAGGGGGCATTTTCAGGGTCATAGAAGGCCTTGAATTCCATGCTGGATTTTATCTTGTCAAAATGGGTACCAAACATCCACTGTGTACAGGACACTTTGCTGGGTACGTGAGGGTACAGTTAGAAATGATCTTCTTCCCCTGCTTTGAAGGGTTTACAATCTCATGGGAAGATAGGGCACATACATAAAACATGCAGAGCGGTGCCTGCTACATATGAAATGAAGAGGAATAAAGTACTTATCAGGGGGAGAAATGAGATCAATAGGACATTGATAGAGGGTTCTAAGAGAATATAAGACTGGAGTTGGGTCTTAAAAGACAGAATGGGGTGGATGGAGCACTTTTGTTTGCTCAGAGTGCTACCAAAAGTTTTGTTAAATTGTTACATTACATTGTTTCACATTAATGATATAATCACTTTTAAAATTCATGTAAATAAAAAATACTGGGATTTGACATGAAAAGATCCTCTCCAGACAAAATTCTTTCAAGATCTAAATACTGTAAAAACGATGTAAAGTATAAATTTTGAGAAATTAGAACCACCCAGGCTGCCAGACTGTATTATCCTTGAGGTTGAAAGCTGTGTCTACATTGTTCACTATTCTACTCCTAGCACCTAGCACAATGCCTGGATAATATGAGGCTCTCAATAGATATCTTTTACTGAATAAACGAGTATGTGCATTGTCTCCTTTTACAGAGCAGAATCTTTTTGCTTTCCCTCTCTTTTGGAGTGTAGCTTGACTATACCAGTTGATAATGGTAGGTAGCTAGTAAAAGGAATATAATAAACAGACACACAAGTGAGGCCAACAAAACAAATCCAGGTACACAGCAGAAGGAAGATCTCAGAGTGGAATAAAAAGAAAGAAATGAAAACACAGTGGTAGCGGTAAGCGCTAGTGAAAATGCAATCTGCACAAAAGTGGCTTGAGGCAATCCATGTGGCTAACAAATTGCCATAAGTGCTTAATGCATCTTTCTTCAAAACTAGTGTACGAGTGAGTTTCCCTATATTCTATTAAAGTCTCTCTTTTTAAGCCCAAGCCATGTAGATGTACAGTGTTATTATTAGCCACTTAACACATTCAGCCACATAGGCAGACCTTAGTCCAAGTGTTGAAAGAAATAAGCATGACCTCTTCATTTAGGGAGCGTCCTCATTATTATACGGGTGACATAGTCATCACTCCTTTTCTGAATCTAAATCTCTAAGTCTGATTCAATTTTTTAAAAAAGGAAATTGAGCACAACTGAAGCATGCTTACCAAATTCTTCTAAAATTGAGCTTTGGGGGGCATTGTATGTAACAATCATTTATTGCCTATCCCGGAATGGTTTCCCTCCCATTAACTAGGAAACATATCTTTACTCTTGCAGTGCATATATGCTCAAGAAAAACTACGTCATTTCAAGGAGACAGGGACAAACCCTTACCCTAAAATCATAAGATTTGGGGATTAGTGAAGAATTGGGGTTATAAAAGTTTTTTTTTTTTTTAATTTTTAACAAGACAGACCTGAGGTCAAAAACAGCACCTTGACCTTATTCAGACTGGCATCATTTTTTGTTGGTTATATGGAGCTTATCCTTACAGGATGTTCAGTTTCTTCAAAGCCTCCTTGATATCTTTGTTTTTGAGGCTTTGGATAGGGGGATTACATGTGTGAGTGACAACCTACAGCGCAAGGAGAAGGTTTTATTGAGAGCTGGCGCCTGCCCAGCCAAGGGTATAGCATAAATCAGGATCAAGGCCCCACAGAGCAAGATCACAACCACTAGATGAGAGGAGCAAGTGGAGAATGCCTTCCTTCTACCAGCCAGCGATGCTATATGCAAGACCACAAAAGAATCCTCCGGTAGGAGGTTACGATAGTCAAAAAGGGGCCAGGATCTCCAGTACTGTTAGACATATGCAGAACCAGTTAACCATAAGGGATCTGAGCAGGAGAGCTTTTGCAGAGGTTTCAAGTCACAAAAGAAATTGTCCCTCCCATTGTTACACAGAAGATCAAGCTAGATAGTATAACAGCCTGGAACACAGCTTTCAGTGTGAAGCCATTAACCCATGGGCCAATCATTAGCCCCACACACAGGATTCCACACATTAATGTTTGATAGTGCAAGGGCCAGCAGACAGCCAAGTATTGGTCATATGACATCATTTCCAGTAGGTAACACTCCATGCTACCCAGGGCCCCAAAAAGGTAAAGCTGAATAATACTACCTCCCATGGAAATTACTGTTTTCTCTCAACAGGTCTCCTACCATCCTGGGTACAAGGTAGGATGTACAACAGACCTCCGGGCGTGAGAAGTTCACTAAAATGAAGCACACTGGAGTCTGAAGTCCCTTTTCAGTACTCACTGGGACCACAAGTAGATTTCCAGAAATGGTGGCTAGGTAGAAAACTCCAAACAAGAGCAAGGGATTCAATTCCTTGAAGTCTCCAAACCCTAATAGTATAAACTTAGTCACCACCATAGTGGTATTTCCTGGCCCTATAGAAGTTAAAAGTTCCCAAGGAAGCATCAGCGTCTCCACACCAATATGTCAGCTCCCTCTACCCTCTTGGATTTCCCATACACTCTACTTATATCGGTATTTAGATCCCTGCACTGATAGGGTGTTTGGGGGGCACTGGTCCTCATCATAGGCAGTGAAATTTGCCCTTAGAAAACTGTTTATAGAAATCAATTGAACCTGTCATCAGGTCAAAATGTGGAGTAGGGATGAGGTGGCTAAATGGTAGAAGGAATGGCATAGTGAAAATCCATCCAAATCCCTAAAGAAATAATCCATAATACAACCATGCTGGTAGCAAGTTAAGAGCCCCAAATTTACATCTGAAGGAGACATGTAAAGCCCGTGTTTGGAATCTGTTATGCCATTTTGGATAGAAGAAATTCCCCTGAAAGATCCTTACTAAATGTTGACAATTCAGATAAAATGCAGGCCAAATAGCAAATCATATTTGGCCTTCTTGGTCAGAGCGTGAAATGAGGGCCAGGACTGAAGCAGAAAATTATTACATTGATGTTACTGTTCGGTAGTTACATCACTGAGGTAGCAAAACAGCAATCTCTAGAGAACAAGGAGATTCTGGAAAACCAAGTGTCCATCCTGGCACAGAATGCCAATTTACTATTTTAAAATCTTACTCCATAAAAGGCTGGATTTAAGGCTTCTGGGGAGAAAGCTTAGTAGCTGGCATCTAAAACTATCAATTAAACTCACATGTACACATCTAAACACATATACCTGCACATTTATAGGTGGTCATGCCTACAAAGAAAAAACATCCATGTTATCTTTGCCATCACTTCTTAAATTTGGATTTCCCAAGTCTGTCTGCTAGAAGTGGAATATTTGCTCCACGGGACTTTGTCTGCCATTCAGATATGGTGATACTAGAGAGGTCGTGACCCTGGGTTAGATCACAAGGTTGAAAGAACTAGGCTTTCCACAAGCATCATAAGCAGTGAGAGAGAAACGAATGTGTCTTCTCATTCAATTTGGTTATTGGTCTGTTTTGCGAGATTATAGTTAAACACATGATTAAACACATAAACTCCAGAGCCAGACCGCCTGGGATCAAATGCCTATCTCTTTATAGCTGTGTGACCTTGGGAAAGTTATTTAACTTCTCTGTGCCTCTGTTTTCTCGTCTGAAAAAAAATGAAACTAATGAAAGTATCTCCTCACAGTATTATTTTGAGGAGCATAAGCAAAGTAATTAGAACAGTATCTGACACATAGTCTGGACTAAATAAGCATTAAAGATTTTTGTTTACAAAATGAGGTTCTTTACAAAAATAGCACCACAGAACCATTAACTAACATTACTAATCACTGTACTTAAATAAGATAAAGCAATATAAATGCACAAGAAGAAAATTATACCTTTCTCATTACTTCATAACTGTCGCCTATCACCACTCCAAGATAATTTAAGATAACAGTAATAGCTATCTATAGCAGCGGTTCTCAACCTGTGGGTGGCGACCAATGAAAATGCATCCTGCATATCAGATATTTACGTTACGATTCATAACAGTAACAAAATTACAGTTACGAAATACCAACGAAAATAATTTTATGGTTGGGGGGGTCACCACAACATGAGGAACTATATAAAAGGGTCATGGCATTAGGAAGGTTGAAAACCACTGATCTATAGAGTAACGTAAGGATTCGGTGAAATCATGTAAGTACCTGCCACGTAGAAAATGCTCCATGTATCATGGCTAGTGACAGTACTAACAGTTTGCCTGAAGTTAGCACATGAGCCCGTGGCAGAATTGAGACTCATAGTTCTGTGGAACTTCAACAGTTGTGAACTTCCCACTACACTAACAGACTTACAGCCTTCTGTTACTTACGTGTGTGTATGCATGTATATTCTTCTATGTCTATATGCAAAGGGGTTTTAGGGTTCTGTCTAAAAGGGTTAAAGGCAACCTCTCCACAATAATCATGTACCTTTAAGCCAGCCTCCTTCTCCCACACCCACTTTGTACCAGTTTCCACTGTGTACCCACCACACACAAGCTGTGGGTACCCACACTGCTCTCTTTGTTCTTTTGGCTCCAGTTTTTGTCCAGCTCCTGACCTTTGGTTCAACCTCCTCTTTGAGGGGAACTCAGGGTTTTTTACTGGGTGTTCTCAGCTCAGGCTCCTGCCTCCTCCACAAGAGCTTTGGCTCAGACTCACTCTCCTGGGTTTCCCCAATATTGAGGCCATCATTAACCATTTCTTTTAAAAGTGAATCCCTACCCCCACTCTGATATTGTCTTCCTTTCTTTCCTGATTCATTTTTATTTATAGCAACTGTCAGCTCCAACATATGTTGCTAATTCTCTATGATAGCCTCTCTCCTTTGATGTGGGCTTCTTGAAAGCAGGATTTCCTCTCTTTTAGTCACTACTGAATGCTCAGCACCTAGAACGTTGCTTGTTGTAGCAAAGAATGGACATAAGAAATATTTGGTGGGTGAATTAGTGAGGCAGTATGACATAGGGAAATATGCTTTGCCTTTGGAGCCGAACATCCAGAGTTTAGCTCTGCTACTTATCAGTATGTAACCTTGGGCCATTTATTTGTCTCCATATGCTTCCATTTCTTCATCTGTTAAAATCCTGACAGAACTCCTTAGATACCCCCAAATGTCCTTTCTCCCCCTCTTCTCGATCTGAGATCTACAAATGTTTTCTTAAAGGTCAGTGAGTAATATTTAAACTTTGGGGGTCATCTAGTCTTTGTTGCAGCTATTCAACAATGCCACTCTATTCAGAAAGTAGAATATATAATTTATAAATGTTTGGAGTGGCTATGTTCCACTAAAAATTTATTCACCAAAAAAATGTGTTGGACCTCAAACTATAGTTTGCTGGCTCTTATAGCTGCAGGCATGTCTGCTTAGCTAAAGGCCTCATTTCCTTTGCACCTGGATCAAGCCAGTAGGGTGCCAACAGAATGAGGTGTGTAACTTTCAGATTGTGCCCTTAAAAGAAAAGTACATATCCTCACCTTCCCCTTTCCATGCTTCTCACTGGACCAGAGAGCAGAATCTGGAGCTGCAATCTGAGGCCAGAGTAACAACACAGAAGCAGCCTACGTTCTCAACATGGCAGGCCACAGGAACCCTAAACAGCACACCCAGCCTGATCATAGAGATAAATATTATTTCCATTTTGTCTACTTCACTGAATTTTTTTCAGTCCTTTCACTACAGCAGCCTGATATGTATCTTAACTCACAAATGATTCCAAGTACCTCCCAGATTATTGTGATAATTCAACAAGATGCTCCTTGTAACGTACTTAGCATAGTAATTGGCAAAAAGCAAAATGGCAATTTTCATTATGGTTTCTGTTGGTGGGAACTTCATTCCTCTTCTCCATCCCTCCCATTCCTTGGTATCATTAAATAGTTTGTCCTAATCTAATTTTGATTTCCTCAAAAGACCCGATGTTTAGTCAGGCCCCTAAAATCTTTGAGATGGATTCAACAACTCACTATCATCATGGGCTGAACAACTCCCCACTCCTGTGGGAAGAGAATTTAAACACCAATAACCAGATTTTGCCCTTTTCAAAAATCAAGTACAAATAATACATTTGACTGATTTGGGTCTTTTTCATATTCCTAACAAGCTAGAGAGGCACTCAATCTTCAAACCGAGATGTGAAGAGCTCAAAATCAGCGGTTCTCAAATCTCAACGATTTTGCCTCCCCTACCAGAGGTGATTTAACAATATCTGCAAACCTTTCTGGTTGAGATAACTGTAGGGGGAGCTTCTACCTAGTGTGTAGAGTCCAAGGAAACTGCTGAACACTCTATCATTTATAAGACAGTCCTCACAACAAAGAGTCATCTGGCCTAAAATATTAATACAGTTAAGGGACCCTATCCTAAAGGTACAGGGCATTTCCCAAGGAGGCATGCAAACGAAAAGAGTATCAAGAGAATAAGTTTCTGTTTATATATAGACTGTTCTGGAAAATTGATCTGCTGTGAATGTAGCTGAGGTTGAGAAGTTGTTTTCCTTCTCCCATCTCACCTCTCTTTTCCCAATTCCCTTCCTCTCACTTTATAAAAGAAAGGCCTACCTATAAGACATCTTTTTTTTTTTTTTTTTTTTTTTGAGACAGAGCCTCAAGCTGTCGCCCTGGTAGAGTGTCGTGGCATTACAGCTCACAGCAACCTCCAATTCCTGGGCTCATGCGAGTCTCCTGCCTCGGCCGCCCAAGTAGCTGGGACTACAGGCGCCCGCCACAAC
>CAUYON010173750.1:0-31281 GCA_963573935.1 Arctocebus calabarensis | reverse complement strand
CTTTATCCTCCCATGCCCTTGCCCCCAGAAGCTCTTTTTCTCCTAACTGGGGAAAACTATGGAAGCATATGGATGATTCCTGCTGTCCTAAACTTCTCTGTGCAAAAATTGCTTCCCAGGAGATTCACTGGCCTCAGGGTTCCATATGTCCCCAGGACGGTGTCTCTGTCCTGCATTGCTCTCCTTAGCACTGGCCTCTATTCCCTCCGGGTCTTGCCTGTGCCACCGTCTGCTGCCACTAGCTGTACACCCAACAACAGCAGGGACAGTGGCTGGTTTGTCTACCAGTACAGCCCCGAGACCAACCCGTGGAAAAAGTAGGTACCTAATAAAAGCAGAATGAATATGAATGATATATGTAGTAGGAGAATGGGGGGATTTAAATGTGATCATAAAAAGGGTTCCAGAGGCCAGGCGTGGTAGGGCTCACCTGTAGTCCCAGCTACTCAAGAGACTGAGGCAGGAAGATCACTTGAGCCCAGCAGTTCCAGCCTCTAGAACATTCTGATGGTGCCTGTGAATAGCCAAAGCACTCCGGGCTGGGTGACATCAGAAACTCTGTCTCTGAAAAATAAAAATTAAAAAATAGGTTCTAGGCCACAGCACTACAGAGGGTGACTGACAGACTGTCAAAAAAAAGGTTCTGGAGAACAAAATTCCAGAACATGGCAAAGGAAGATCAGAGGGGCTCTTGCTCCCCAGGAAAATGCTGCAAGCCTCTTCATCGTTGTCACTTCTAAAAAATTCTGTAGGAAAAGAGGGTGTAAACACTTGTGCATCTTATTGAAAAAAAAGAGGAAAATGTAAATGTCCTAAAGAATGTCAGAATGTAAGAATTGGACTTATGTATAGTTTTGGAAAGTGAACAAGATTTCAAAAATACTCATGCATTTTATATCTTTGACAAATCCTATGGCCCCTCACCCATATCAAAATCTCTTGGAAATTTCCAATTCAGGAGGAAAAATAGTCCCCAGCCTCACTTCAAGATGTCTAAGGAAGTGAGACTAAACAGCGGTTTTGTGATGTGTTACAAAAGCCACAGTGAGCTTCATAAGGGAGATGGCCAAAGACCCATCCTGGCCACAGCACCGAATTCCCCTGCTGGGAGTCGGGACTAGACTGATGTCCAGGCTGAGACAGTGGGAGGATATTCTCCCAAACGCAGGAAAGACTCCAATCATGCATTTGTTCCGTTTGACTAATTATGTGTTCATTTTTAAAAAAGGCAGACATGAAAATGAGCGCTTCTCACCTGTATACCTCTGCTTAAAATAAAGCTTTTGTGAGGCATCTTGAAGGAATTGAAACCATAAAAATGCAAGGAAAAAACCATCTTGCAGAAAAACTGGCACCGGCACCCTCCCCCAAAAATGATCGTTCAGTTTTTTCCAGCTCTACAGGTAAAAGTTGGTTCCTTTGTTTACCTTTCAAACTTCACCTTGAAAGCAACACATGTGATAATCTGACACTGCCTGGTAATTAAGACAACAGCATTCTAAACTCCAGCTTTAAATAAAGGTGAAAAATGACTATGTGGCTGGGTTCTCTGGTCTTAGCTCCCAAGATTGAGAAAATGTTAGAAAATGAAATCCCACGAATTACATGGTGTTGCCACACACCAGCTTTCTCTTACCCCTCCTGATGGCTTCACTCTGAATCCCCCACCGGCGATACCCATCTCCTCTGCCAGAGCTACCTCCAAACCCACACAGAGCCCCTTTCTTTTACTAAACGTTAATCTTCACCCCTCTGACATCTCTTGCCTTGGCAAAAACCCCAAAGCTTTCAGGGAGGTTAACAAACAGTAGGTGTCAGCCTAAGGGTTAAGAATTCAGGCTCCCAGATGATAGTCATCAGTGTATTGTTCTGGAAAATTAAATACACCTGGGCCAAGTGTCTTAAGGCTGTGCTCTTTGGAGATGTTTCAATTCTTTTAAAAAAGAAAGAACAGCTCAAGAATGTGAACTTCATTTCTCACATCTATTTTCCTGAGCTGCTTTTCTTTCTCTTTTCTCTCCCATTTTTGGTATTTGTTTTTGGTTTTCCCCAGATTTTTAGTTACCCTTGTCATCATATGAAAAATACCCTTGTATTCGGCCATCTTAGCAGGACCGTCAAATGACAAAGAAGCACTATTGCTAGACTCAGGCTGATCTACCTGAACAGACCTCCAGCGACAGGGATGAAGGGCGCGTGGCTAGCTCCCCTGGTGGGGAATTCACTCAAAACTGCTCACTGAACACCTCCCACACACCGAACGTTGTGCTCACATTGAGGCTCCAAGATACATTCTGGCTCTTAAGGAACTCAGCTCTGTCAGGAGCAATAGTCTAGAATAGAAGTGGGCACAGCCTCTTCCAGAGGAGTGGACACGTTAGAGAAGGAAGGCCACCACACAGCAGCTATGGACCACGGCTTCACCAGATGGAGTAGGTGCTTCGTGGCCCTTCCACAGCAGCAGTGGCAAAGGCACAGAAACATGAAAGGACATAGGGCAGTGGAGACACAGGTGTTTCCAGGTGACCAGGCCATGGGAAGGGCGACAAAAATGAAGTCTAGAAATCCCTATGGAAGATAGATTCTGAGCGTTTTGGCGCGCCATACCAGAGGCTGGATTCTGCATTAGGAGGAGGACAAAATGCAAAGTGAGCTCAAACGGGAGCTGTAGTAGAAAGCAAAACAGGTGGCCTCCCTGTGCCTATAGGAGACGTGAGAGGAGGGATCCTTCCAACTGAAGACAACTTGGAGGACTTCAGGAAAAGGTGGCCTTGGAGCCACACTTCAAGCAGAGTTAAGCCTGTGAGTGGCAGTGATGAGGAAGGACGCCCAGCTGAGAGCAGGGCACAGGTTGGTGAGCGTGTCTGGTGCATGGCTCATTCAGGAAGGAGGGTGGAGGCTGCTGGGGTCAGCCTGAGGCTGCTGGAGGGTTGGAGATAGGCTGGGAAGTTAAACTGAGATCCCACTGCGGAGGCCTTGGGATGCCATGGTTGGGATGCCTCTCTGGAGCCAGCAGGAGGCCTGCAGGAGTAGGGCCGAGAAGTTCACTCAGGCACATTGTGGAACAAGAATTAGATGGGGCGTGAGATGAGGCATGAAGACCAGTCCAGAGGCTGCTGCAAAAACTAGGTGAGGGATGGGAAGGGCCCTGCGACTGAGGCTGGGTGGACAGGTGGGTGTGACCTGTCTTGCAGTTGGATGTGGCCCTGTGCAATGTGAGCAGAAGTGATGTGCCCACCACCAGACCTGCCATCCAAGCCCCCAGGGGATCTCTTCTTTGCTTTTCCCCTTCCAGCTGGTAGGGACGAAGCTGACCTCAGGGTGGCCACAGAAGCCAGTGAACACAGCTGAGCCTCCAGCAGCCTGAATCCCTGAATGCCTGCATGGACAGGGTCACACTGGTGACCAGCTTCTTCACCCAATACTGTTACATGAGCAAAATCTAGCCAATTGGTTCTGCGCCATTTTATACTTTGGTATCTATTTGTTAAAACAGTGACACCTACTAAGATGGTGGCAGTAGGGATGGAAAGAGACAGCCAAAAGACAGTGTGATGGTTAGTCCTCAAGACTGGGCTACCCCCTCCAAGTGCAAGGTGAGAGTCAAAGGCGGTGCCAACACTCCCAGCCTGGATGAAGGTGAGGATTATGAGGCCATCAATCTGAAAGAATGACCATGGAAGGAGATAGTTTAGGGAACGGTAATAAGATCCATTTGGGCCTGCAGGAGTTGGGGTGTCTGTGACACCAGGAGGTGCTGCCATGAGGACCGCCACCAAGGAGGCTCACCACAGACACTGGGGGAGCTGCCTGGATGGCTCCAAAACAGCCCACAGGGCCTGGGGAGCCTCCATTTGTACTCTCCTGACATTAAGGAAACGTTACAAATGTCAAAGACACCTGATTGCATTAATCAAATATTATTGATAACCTTTTAAAGTAAATATTGAATGAGTTATAGATAAATTATCATGGGTTAAACAGAAAAAAAAAATCCCAGCTCTGCTACTTACAAGCATAGCAAAAAACTTTCTCTCCCAGGGCCTCCATTTTTCTCCTGTGGAAAATGGATACCTCTGTCCTTGCAGCTTGGTTGTTAGGAATGAAATGGGTCATGTCATCACCAGTAAATCACACAGGGCTCATCACCCACATGTGTGATTATCATGAGCCATTCTTTTAATAACGACAAGGGCCGACATTTATTGAATTACCCCAAGTGTTCTTCCTGATTCACCCACTTAACCTTGATTACTCCCCTAAGGAAGTACTGCCGTTTTCCCCACTATAGAGATGAGGACCAGACCAGAGAAGGTAAGTGGCTTGCTCAAGATCACACAGCTAATGGCAAAGGCTGGCCCCAGTAGGCAGATTCTGCCTCCTGGGCTCCTCCTGCCACATGACACACTCATGGCAGAGCACTAAGAAGGCACAGTCCTCTCAGGAGCACAGTGTCCCTCTTTCTCAGCCTCAGCCCCGACCTAAGACACATCTCCAATGAATGTAAGCATTTGTGTGTTATTTTTACCAAGCCTTCATTGGGCAGCCAGTTCCCGCAGGTTCTAAGAGGTTAGGAGAACCTCAGCTCATTCCTGAAGAGCCGTTTCACAATAATGGGGAAAAGTCAAGAATCCCAGATCAGTGGATGCCAGTCGGGCAGGTGTGCAGCCTGCCTCGGGCACCCTCAGGATTCTGCAGGGCTCACAGACTGCCTCTCCCGGTAAGCACCTGCCTCCTGGCCTTGGTGCCCATCACACCCCACCCTCATCCTCCTCACAGACTTTCAGAGAGTTCCAGTCACACTAAGTGCTCAGTGCTGGCCCACTGCTTCTGCCACGGGCATTTAGAAGCTGCCCAGGTGTCTAATGTACACACCTTGATCTGTAAGATCCACTGATTCAAGCTCTTGTCTGTGGACAGGGAACCAGACCAGGCTGGTTCACCCAAAGTCACCCAGCCATGAGAAGGTATGAGGTCACAGACGCTCCAACAACTTTCATATTCTCTCTAGGTCCGGAGGAGAGACATGGCCTCTTGTTTTTACATCCTTCTTTGATGAACTATTACTTAGCTCTCCTTGGTAACTGCAGCTTCATCCCTCATGAAGCAGACATCAGGGCAGGGAGAACGTAGGCATTTGGTGATGAGCAAGTGGCAGGGGTGACATTCAGAGCAGCCTGCACCGAGTCGTGGAGCTGGGACTTCTTGAGCGACATAATGGGGACCCAGACCAAGTAGTTCAATGGGCTGGAGCACAAAGCAGAGATGAAAAAAAAATTCATGAGAGGCATATTTAGACAATGGGTATTCTTGTAACTATTCTTCAACAAGAGTTAATTCCCAATTGCATTAATATGTATGTAGAAATTGAAGTCCTATCATGAATAATTCTATCTTACTGCAGTCTCAAGAAGTTCCCACCCTAAAAACATTGCAGGGAGATCAAATTGTACCAGTCCTGGGAGGTAGATGTCATCTGAGGAAGAATTTCCCAACCGTTGGGGGTCTTCATAAAAAGCGTGAGCTGCAGACAAAGTAAGGAGGACATCCAAGCAGGGGCCGAATGACAATCTGGCTGGAAGGTCAGGGAGATTGCTACCTTAGTGGGAAGCCAGCAGGACATTGAAGGCGGCTTCTAAGCTGGAAGAACTGTGGGCTTCTGGTAAGAACTAAGGATCCCCCTTAGTTTGAGCACCATCTCTGCCTGCTGAGTGTGCCCCAGTTTCCTCCCTGGTAAAAGTGGGGCCCCTCACAGGGTGGTTGTGAGGAGGAAATGAGTTAATCCATATCGAGGGTCTTAGATTTGCACACGGTGTTGGGTAAAGGTTAGTCACTGTTGCTATCATGACACTGTCACTTTATGGGCTGTGACTCCTCGCTCTCACTCTCTAGCACCCCGTGAACCCTCATAAGGAGCTGCCACTAAAGAGAACATCCTTCAGGCACAGGCCAGGTACAAGGTGCCTGCCATGTCCTTCTGATGCCTCTATTTTTTTCTTCCTTTTTATCAAAATGAAACACAAAACAAAGAGGGGGAGATGAGACATGATTTTAAAAACCAATACCCTTACAACTATCTTTCAAATACAATTACATCAGTTAATCAATTATATTAATATGCACACTCTCTGACAATTAAATGTGTGAATTCATCCTAGAAAACACGCTATGGACTTCATTGCTGAAGGCCACTATGGTCACCTCGAAGCGACCCCCTGGGCCATCTGGTGACCACAGTGATCTTCAGTAATGAGGTTGTAGCATTTTTTTCGAGGGTGAGTTTGAGAAGTTAATTGTCCTGGTATACAGAGGTGTGCATCTCATCACGTGTACGTCTGATTACATAGAATTCAAATGTTTCCACCCTCAGCCCTTTGAACGTCACATCTGGTGGGGCAGAGTAGAACTTTGGACAGGTGGCCTTCCTGTGTTCCCCCCGTGGATCCGTAGTGCTGCATCTTCCAGAGAAGCTTGCCTTGAACTTCCATGTTCCCACCCCACCCCCTCTGAATTTACACACAGAGCACCTTTGTGAACAGAGACTGGGCCGGGCAGGGCACAGAAGGGACCTGTCAAGCCAAACAAGTTCATTCACGCACAAAAATTCCCCAACTGCATTTGTGGGTTAAATTGGAAAAACTTTAGCTGCTTCTGTTTGAGAATGCCACTCAAGTACTTCTCTGGGTCCCTGTGCCTTCAGCACACGCAGTGCAGTCTACACCTGCAAACGTACAGCTCGGCGGCCCTTGAGTGGCATGTGGCTTCAGGAGGTCTATGTCGTTCTATGGCCAACACTTTCTGCATATTTGCTGTGTAAACACATCCCTGTCCATGGACATGCTGAGTCAGTGATTGTCCACAAAGCTTAACAAAGTTCAGGTGGATTTTCAACTTCCCAACTCTAAATGCTTGAATGAATCTAGCACCAGGGGTTTCTTTACCTTCTAGGCCGCTGATACCTTTTTATGAGGAGTTTTACTGACTGGGAAGGGACAGTTACAGATGCTTTCCCCAGTGAAAGCTTTTGAACACTTGAAATGTAGCTAATTCAAATTAAAAACAGACCTAACTTCAGAGACTTAGTATCAAAAATATATATATATCAAATATCTTTTATAGAAATTAAAGATGTTAAAATGACAATTTAGCTGTTTTGAATTAAATAAAATCTATTAATAAAATACTTGTTCCTCTTTACCTTTTCATGTGGCCACTAGAAAAATTTAAATTACACATACGGCTCACATGATATTTTGATTGTGCGATACTGATCCAGAGAAGTTATTAAAACCCAAATCTCATACCTGTAGCCCAGGAATCTGCATGGTCAATAAGCAGTCAGGTGACTGACATCACTGCCATTTGGGGACTCCCTTTGCAAAAAGAGTCAGCAAACTGACCATGTCTCAGAACACCAGGATTATAGACTCTCTGCTTCCTCTTCCTACCTGGGCATCAGTATCCTCATCAGCAGAATGCAGACCTTGGTTTAGACCTGGAAAGTTGGATTTAATGTATCCACTGCCATCCATCGAACACTGATTGTACATCAACCCAGGAACCTAGGTCAGCAGAGATCCTTACACTGAGTGGTCCCAGATGGAGGCCAGTGTACCGAGGCTAAACATTCCTGGTCTTCAGCCCCAGGTATTACAGAGGGCTCTGAGAGGTAAGTCAGCTGGAGTATTTGTAGGGGACTACAGCTAATTCCATCAATATCATCACCAACACCAGCAACTGACCAAGGGCCTACCGTGTGTAAATCAGAGCCCCTCAGCAGGTCCTAGAACAAACTTGCCCTAAAAGCAACCAAGATTCTAAGCACCAACCAGAGGCAGAAACCAGCCTACCCCAAGGAAATTCACCTGTCATAGCCCACCCACCTGTTCAGCCAGAAGAACTTCTTTTCTAGCAGGGAAAGGGAGACCAATCCCTTTTTCTTTTTCTCTTTTTTTTTTGACCTTACACAACTATCAATTTCACCTAAGAGGGCACTGACAAAGGTTGCTAACCCAGTCTTACAAACCTTCCAAATTCGTCTTCCTAATTGAAAAAGGCTTTCCTTTGGAAAAATAATGGCTCATTCAAAATAAGAATACATGTTCCTAATTTATGTAAAGGAAAAAGTGTCTGGTATTGGGATATGGCTGATAGTTTTATAATAATAATTACTGTGAAAATTAATAGCTCCTAAAACTGATGAAATACCTGCTAAGTGTAACTAATGAGGAAATGGTAAGATCCACAGAAGCCCCGCATGTGCTGGATTTCCAGATAAAGGTGGGTAACTGTTCATTCTATACCAGCTTATATACCTGCCATCAGCAGACGTAAGATTGATGGGGGGGAGAAGTCAGAAGCATACGTTGGTTATTCAGGATGCTATACGTGGGGCTCCAGTCACTAAGGGAACTAATTAGCTACCAAACCCTCCAATTATAATTGTTAGAACTATGAAAAAGATTATTTTGGACACACAGGCAGTTATGATGACATTATCCAACTGATCATTACCTAATAGGGGGTCTGGGTCACCCAGTTCAGCTCAGATTAGGAGATACATGGCAGTTCCTACTATCCTGGCTTCAGCACCAAATAGTATGGAGTACCAATATCTTTGTATTTTGTTGAAAATTAACAATGATTAATGAACATAGGTAGAGGGTAAAATAACTGAGTGAGTGTCAGACTATAAGTCTAAAGACAGAGGTAGAAACTTCTTTTAACTAAGCCTCAAGGTGAAAATTCCCATGGAAGTGTAAATTCAAAAGAGCACCTACAGTTTTGGCAGCCCGCCCCTCCCACTCCCCCTCGATTGCAGAAGGAGACTAAAACAGCTGATTAGGGTATCTGCTGGAGGTGGATATTACCAATCCATAAGAACTTCGTTAAAGTGTTTGATTTGCATTCAATTGATGTATGATAGAATCTTGCAGTTCTTAATTTTTGTTTCTTAATTTGAAAAAACCTTGAGTGGGGCTTTGTAGATGATTGGTCTTATCGAACTTAAATTTGTAATCCAGTGTGGAAACTACTGGTATAAGTGGGAGGGAAAGGGTTGATAACATAGTAAGTAATGGTAGGAAGAACATTTGCTTTATATTTTGGAATTATCATTTTTTTTTATGTTGTTGTTTGGTCAACCTCTACAATGACATAGAATAGATTAGTAGCATATAAAAATAAGATTTGGGTAGTGCTGTCACACTATAAATGTTGACATAATAATGCTGGCTTGTTTTTTTAATTCTTGGATAATGATTAATTTGGCTAAAAATCCTATAAGGGGAGATAGATATTCAAGAGAGAAGAGAGTTACAAGGATAGCGTAAGTTATTAGTGGAATTTAACTCATGCATGTGGTAATGATAATGTTGTGGTAGGAAAGTCCTGCTCCCCTTTTGGGGAGGGACATACTAACTAAAACAGGAAATTTTCCCTCCTGGAGATCTAGTCATGATCAAAACTCTCCCCTCTAATTTACCTTCCCTAACCCCAACTTGGGAAGTCCCCTTTCCTGTTATCTTGTCTTCTTCTACAGCTGTTAAAGTTATAGGAGTCGATTCCCGCACACATCATTCACGAGTAAAATCCTGGAACCCTCCATCTTCTACGGAGGCAGGCAATGAAGACAGCCAACCACAGACCACCTACACTTGTGAGCCAAAAGAAAGTTTGAAGTTATCATTTAGGAAACAGCAAGAAAAATCCTAATGTGGTTTTCTTTTAGCATCATTGAATAAGTGCTTCTGACCCGACACTGTTCTACCTTTGCCTATTACTGATTATACTAATCAGATTTATGCTTTCCAGTAATGTCATCAAGCCACACGCAATAAAGATGGTTCCAGTCCTTGAACCCCTGTATCACTCTCCCTCTGGAGAAACCCTAACTGCCCCCTTCTATCATCGCCCAATTCAGCAGGAAGCAGTTAGATCAAGTCTTTGCCCTTTTTCCCTAACAGCAGTTAAGGTTTCTACTTGGAGAGGGAAAATTGATGCAGGACATTTGGCGCCCTAGCCAGCTCAGCAGAGCTGGCGGACCTGCTGCTTCCTCCTTGGCTGTATCAGTGCTGTGGCAGCCAGCTGAAGAACCAGCGGGCTGGATGACAGGCAAGGAGGCGGACCTCCAACACCCACTGGAGGCTTCAATAGCCAAAAAGGCAGGACAACTACCGAGGAGACACCTGCGCCTTGGTGTCTCCTTCACTTTACCCTTCAGACTAAATATGGAACCCCCATTTCCTACGCCTAGGTCAATTTCATGTGAATTTTCTAGGCCTCAATTCCATGAATGGACTGTGTCCGTTCATTGATACATTCATTCGCTTTGCCCCGGCTGAAGAAACTGTGTTCATTCATTGATACATTCATTCACCTTGCCCCCAGAGGAAGGGACTGTGTTCATTCATTTCCTGGCCAAGGAACCCCTACACCTATATATACCCCAAGACTAAAAGCCTAAAGGGGGAGACAGGGAAAGACCGGGAGAGAAACGGAGAGAGCTTTTCTCTCTCCACTTGAGTTCTCTCTCTCTATTAGGAGCTTTAGTGTTTTCTGTATTCTTTTCTGTAAATAAATTCTGTCTTACCACTGGGGGGGGGGTAAAAAAAGAAAATGCTGTCAAAGTTATGTTAACCAGTTTGATGAAAATATTTCAAATTGTATATAAAACCAGTACATTGTACCCCATGATTGCATTAATATACACAGCTATGATTTAATAAAAAAAAATTGCACAAAAGTTTTATGGCCATATTGTATATTAACAATGGTGTTTGTTTTCCTGTTATTTTACAGTATTGAATTTGTCATAAATGCTTACACGTATTTTTGTCTGTTTTTGAACTCTCTATTCTGGTGAACCTTCTATTTATCTGTCTTTGAACTAATGCCTTATTGCTTTAATTACTGAAGCTTTACAATAGTTTTTTATAGTGTTGGGGAAATATAATTGGAAACAAATTTTTTTTCCCCAGACAGAAACTCATCACCACAATGGTAGTGGAGAAAGAAATTAGTTTTCTTATCAAATACAAATTTAACCAGACTGTGGTGTGCATCACAGCCAGTTCTCTATGAGACAGCAAGAAATCTCACCCTTTTATATTGTCAAATAAATACAACACACTATGTGCATGTTCTCTACATAAATAATAACTAGTCCTCAAGTAAAAGTCTTAAAAGCACCATTTGTCACACATGGTTCAATTTTTACCTGGTAATTGGTGTGAGTATCTTGTAAATTCATTTGTTTTATGCAAAGGAAAAATGATCTTATATTTTCATGACAGAGCTCACAGAAGTTAGGGTCCTATTTTTCCAGGTAAAGATAGGGATGCTATCTCCTTTGATGTTTGCATTTCAAAGGATGGCTTCCTGTACCTTGAGAGAGATATTCCTTGCTTAAAATTGGCAAGAGGCTTTTAAAAATTATTTATACACATTTATAATTACAAAAGAAAATGCTTTTAAAAAAGTGAGGTGGGAGAAAATTTCCTTCCTTTTTTTTTTTTTTTTTTTTAATTGTTGGGGATCTATTTAGGATACAAAGAACCAGGCTTCACTAATCAATTGTGTCAGATAAAGACCCTCCCATAATAGTGTTCCACCCCGAAAATGTGTACCACCCCCCATGATTCCCCCACCACTTCCTCCTTCCCTCTTTCTGCTCTCCCCATCCCCCACCCCCCACCATGTGCTAAATCATTAATTGTTCTCATATCAGAATTGAGTACATAGGATTCTTGCCTCTCCATTCTTGTGATGCTGTGCTAAAAATAATGTGTTCCACTTCCATCCAGTTAATACAAAAGATGTAAAGTCTCCGTCTTTTGTAGGGGCTGAATAGTATTCCATGGTATACATATACCACTGTTATTAATCCATTCCTGTGTTGCTGGGTATTTAGGCTGTTTCCACAATTTGGCAATTGTAAATTGAGCTGCGATAAACAGTCTAGTGTAAGTGTCTTATGATAAAGGATTTTTTTCCTTCTGGGTAGATGTCCAGTAATGAGATTGCAGGATCAAATGGGAGGTCTAGCTTGAGTTCCTTGAGGGTTCTCCATACTTCTTTCCAAAAAGGTTGTATTAGTTTACAGTCCCACCAGAAGTGTAAAAGTGTTCCCTTCTCTCCACATCCACACCAGCCTTTGCAGTTTTGAGATTTTGTGATGTGTGCCATTCTCACTAGGGTTAGATGATATCTCAGGGTGGTTTTGATTTGCATTTCTACAATAATTAGGGATGATGAGCGTTTTTTCATATGTTTGTTAACCATTTGTATTTTTTCTTTAGAAAAGGTTGTATTCATCTCTCTTGCCCAGTGTTATAAAGGGTTGTTGGCTCTTTTTAAGTTTATTAATTTGAGTTCTCTGTAGAACCTAGTTATTAAGCTTTTATATGATTGAAAATATGCAAATATCCTTTCCCATTGTGTAGGTTGTCTATTTGCTTTGGTTGTTGTCTCCTTAACTGTACAGAAGCTTTTCAGTTTCATTAAGTCCCATTTGTTTATTTTTATTGTTGCAAATGCCATGAGAGTCTTCCTCATAAAGTCTTTCCCCAGGTTGATAGTGTCAAGTGTTTTCCCTACACAACAAATGGAAGAACATACAATGCCCTGGCTGGAAAGAATCAATATTGTCAAAATGTCTATACTTCCCAAAGCAATCCACAGATTGAATGTCATCCCTATAAAGATATCAATATCATACTTTCAAGACTTCATTTTGAAAATATAATTCTTCATTTTGTATGGAATCACAAAAAAGCCCCATATGGCTAAGGCAATTCTTAGTAATAAAAGTAAAGCTGGGGGCATCAGCCTACAAGACTTTAGGCTCTACTATAAGGCCATAATGATTAAAACAGCATGGTACTGGCACAAAAATAGACATGGACACCTGGAACCGAATAGAAAACAGGGACATAAAGCTAACATCTTAGAGCCACCTAATCTTCAATAAACCAATCAAGGACATACACTGGGGGAAAGACTCCCTATTTAATAATGGTGCTTGGAGAACTGGATATCCACATGTAAAAGACTGAAACTGGACCCGCACCTTTCTCCATTCACAAAAATTGATTCAAGATGGATAAAAGACCTAAATCTAAGGCATGAAATAATAAAAATCCTTTCCTTATTTTTAAAAGGAGAATTAAATCTCTTATGTTTAATTTGTATTTATAATATCCAGCAGAGTGAAAATCTTTTTAAGTCTATTTTTTATTTTTTGAAAGAACATGTTGGTTTTTTTGTTTGCAACTCCACATAAAATTTAGGATCACTTTGTCGGTTTTCAAAATATGGGCTGAGATTATGAGTTGGAATTGAATTGAAAATATATATCGAATCCACAGCTTTCCAATACTGACTTATTTTAACAATGCCTTTTTATGTCCCTCCAATTATTTTAGTCTTCTTTAACAGCTCTCAGTAATTTGTATGCATCTCTGTGCTGTTTTATTGTAAGTCTTTTTGTTATATTTACGCCTACATATATATGTTTTTCTCATTTAAATAGCCTTTGTGGATGCTATTTTTTTAAATAATTTTATTGAATCATAATTATGTACATTGCTGCAATCATAGGGCACGATTCATATACATTCAGACATATTTTGATCGTACTGTTACAGGTAGCCTTCATGGCATTTTCTTGATCACTATAAAGACATTGATACTCTACCTTTAATAAGTTTCACCAGTACCCTGCTAAGATGCACCGTAGGTGTGTTCCCACTAATTGCCCTCCCTCCACCATTCCTCCCCCCTCCCCTCCTCTCCCTTTCCCCTTTCCCTGTATTCCTGTGCTATAATTGGGTTTTAGCCTTCATATGAAAGCTATAAATTAGCTTCATATTAGGACTGAGTACATTGGATACTTTTGCTTCCATTCTTGAGATACTTTGCTAAGAAGAATATGTTCCAGCTCCCCAAGATGGCGGTCTGTAGCCAGCTTTCTGCAGACGCTCCTGTCCAGAAGGAGAGTTAAAAGACAGAAATTTAGCGAGAAAGCCAATGGTTTGGAACTGAGCCAAGAGACAAGGTTGAGGAACGCACATCAACCCTGCTGGAGCGACCTGCGACCCCAAGGATACAAATAAAAGGTACAGAGCACATCGCCAAGCTGATGGATGCTATTTTTTAACTATTACTGGTTTGTAGAAAAACAATTATTTTTATTTAACTCACATTAAAAATTCTAAAAGACTACATTTTCTAGTACATGTAATAATGATAGCACAAATGAATAAGGATCAATTTATTTCCTCCTTTCTGACCCTTATACATGCACCTTTTCTTTATCTTATTTTATTTACCAGCTAAGACCTCAAGATGTTATAAAAAGTGATCTCTTTCTTAATTTCTGTGAAACTTACAAATGTCTTAGAATCTGCCACTACAATTGTGGAAATGTCAATATTTTCCCTTAAATTTTATAAATGCTTTTCTTTACAAAATGTGGGAATTTACAAATTTAGATTTGATGTATCTTCCCAGCGAATTGAAATTCTGTATTTGACCTATAATTAGGCGTCTAGTAAGATACCAAGTGTACTACCAATTCTAGTTTACTACAAGAGGATCTGCTCATCCCTTACCTTGTTTCTTTGTAGGGCCCTTTCTTAAAGACCTTCAAGCATAGATTTTCCTTTTTTTAAATTTTAGATTAATATAAGGGAACAAATGATTAGGTTATGTTATTTGTATTTGTTAGGTAAAGTCTACATTGTAGTTGAGCCTTCACCTGGCTGGTGTTACGTCTACCCCTACATTGTGTCCACTTGGTGAGAGCTTAAAAAATCTCCTTCTTCTTCCTTTCTGACCCCTTCTTCCTCCCCACAACTTGAATTTAATTATTCTTTTTCTCTTATGTGGGCATGTAGTTGTTCATCTACTGGTTTCATAAGCCATAAAGAAAGATGAGGACTTTACTTCTTTTGTATTTACCTGGATGGATTTGGAGAACAGAATTTTCTGCTTGAGTGTTGGTTTCTGTTGGTTTCCTGGTATTTGTTTCTTCCTTTTCTCTTTTTTCTGCTCTTTTAAATTTTTCTTTCTTATTCTTCTCAAATATTATCTCATATATCCTTTTTTTCCTCACATGCCAAAGAATCTCATATGTTTAGATAAGACTCTGCTAGAGCTCCTGCTTGAGTATTCTAATTGGGTGGGTGCTGCATGGAACAGGAATGGAATTTCAATTGGCAGGCTTGGTTTTAAAATGAGCAGACATAGAGCTAAATATCATAATGCCAATATGCTCGATGCAAAGTGAGGTCTCCCCACCCAGAGGCACTGACATCCTTAGCTTTCTATAGTGAATTTTATCATTTTTATTCAATTTCCTTCTAGAACTTTACATTTTTCCCCCAAAATATTCACTATTCTCTGCGAAATAATAGTAGGGAACACTTGGGTTGCAGACTAACACAATGTACTCTGTAAAATACCTGCAAACATTATCTGTGTTGCAGCTGTGTTGTACCTGCCACCTTTAAGTTCAGAGCTGCTCTACAACAGATGTATTCTCATCTTTTCTAGTGGCTCCTCCTATACACTGCAGGCTATGTTACTCAGTTTATCATATGTATCAACTCTACAACTGTGTTTAATCTTTAAAAACTTTATTACAATTGCTGATACATTGATAGCTCCTCCAGCATCCTCTATTGTCTTAGCAATTATTAGTTTATTTTTAAATTTATTCCCATGCTTCTATTTCAGTGGGGTCTAAAAGTACAAGGGAGAGTTTGTATGATCAATCTTCCTTCTTGAATCCGTAGCCTTTTTGGAAATTTTTCTATTATTACAATTGTAAAGTTAATACCTAGTATTCCTGTGTAAAATAAGGCTCTTTGTTTCTGCGCTTAACCCCTGTGTTACTGGTCTTGAACTGAATGTGTGCCCACCTTTCTCAGGTAGGGTCTTCATTTCCATCTTGGCATTTTACAAAGAGAACAGTAGCTTTTGTGGATGTATCAGATTCTATTTCCAGTGAAGTGCATATGGTTGAACCTCCCCATGATTATTTTACACTATTGTCAAATAAATCCTTCATAGAGTTACATGGGCAGTCGGGTCTTCAGGAGCATGTTCTTGTATGTGTGGAAGTGAGGCCCTGAAGAGCTCATCCAGCCCTGTGATTCAGGATTATGTAGTTCTATAGTAAATTGATAAACTAAAAATAAATAGGCTTTGAGAAAGTTAAACCTGTGTAACAAATCTCAACTCTGTCATTCTTTGGGCAAATACACTTGAGAGGTCATTTTTTCTATTTCTTTAAGAAATGTAAGGATACCTGACTGCCAAAGGAAAGAATACTTTATATAAAAATCATGGTCATAAAATACCTTTAACATTCAAATAGTGTCAGCCTAACCTTTGAGACATGACTGACTTGGCCTGAGAAACTAGTTAGGCCAGGCCCTGCTATAAATGCTTTTCCTATATTTGTTTATTTAATCCCCACAAAACTATAAAAAGGACATACTAATATAATCTACATTTTGAAAAATGAAAACAATAAAAAACAAGGCACAGAAAGATTAAATCCCTTGACTACATGTAGCTGGAAGGGTGGCAGAGCAGGGATTTCTACAAAAAGCCCTGCCCTCATCCTGGTCCTCTCACCCTGCACACCACATGGCCACTAGAAACACCCCACAAGAATCCCAGGAAAGGGCTGCGCTTGCCAATAGGAACACGTATAGATTGATTGTATGTTTTTTATCCCAAGTGCTTGGGACCAGAAGTTTCATTTGTTGGATATTTGGAGGGTGGGGAATTTTGAAATATTTCCATATACATAATGAAATATCTTGGAAATGGGACCCAAATCTAAACACAAAATTTATTTATAAGTTTTCATATACACCTTATACACATAGCCCAAAGGTAACTTTGTACATTTTAAATATTTTGTGCATGAAACAAAGTTTCTGTACATTAAACCTTCAAACAAATCAAAGATGTCCCTCACTATCTTAGTCACTCCTATGGCCAATCTGTGGTTGTTTGGCATGGCTGTTATTCCTGATTATGAATTTATATGCTGCTGATAAGAAATAATTTTCCTACACTTTTCATGTGTAAGAACTTAACAGAAAAACAATATGACATACCATTAACACAGTGACAAAATAATGTGGTTTGGGCAGCTCAGAAGCAGAGCAACATCACCAGAAGACCTGTGTTACCTGTTGAACAGTAACAAACTCAGTAAACAGTGGCAGGCTTTCAGTCTCCACCTACAATGCTCAATGCTGTACTTTTATTAAACAATAATGCTATACTGAATTTCATCTTTTTAGATAAGAAGAGACATTAGTTAGGGGATCAGAAATAATTGTTTTTCATTTGTGATATCATGTTGGCGCTCAAAAAGTTTCATATTTTGGGGAATTCTGAATTTCATTTTTTTTTTCCATTAGGGATGCTCAACCTGTATTCAATATCAACAAAATCAAATACAAATGAAAACTAAGATCATGTAGTCATTGCCAAAGGCGTTAACAACGATACTCTGAATTTTCTTTTTTGTTTGTATTTTTCTTAGTAAAGGGAGACAACAGGGAGTGGACCAAACGTGTGACACATTTGTGTAGCTCTGATCTGTGCTCCCCAAGGTGGGGTTTGTAGACCTCCTCATCGACATCACCTGAAGCTTATTAGAAATACAAATTCATAGACCCTTTCCCAGGCTTTATGAATTAGCATCTCTGGAGGTGGATGCTAGAAGTAGAAGTTTCACAGGTTCTCTGAGTGATTCTGATGCTGATGCACTGTGGTATTTGAGAACTGTTTTAAAGTTTGAACCTTACCTCTGACTTACAAAGTAGACATGATTTGACCCATTTTACAACAGAGTAAAAGAAGGCACAGAGAAGTACATTAGGTAAAAGGTAAACTTCTTCTAATTTATCACTACCCCAAATTCTTTTACCTGTACTTCCTGGTGGGGAATTCTCAGTCTCACGTTCAATTTCCACTTATAGTTGTAACATTTTTGTTTCTTTGTTTGTTTCTGGAAGGGAGAGAGAGTATATCAAAGAATTGAATAATAGGATGAAATGGTTGAGGGTGGAAGAAAGATAGCCCTGTATGAATATTGTTTTTATGGAACACAGTGGGTCCCTATCCCTAATGTGTCATTATGTTGCCCCTCACTTCTAAAGTAATTATTTTCAGTGACTGTAGAAACACGGGCTTTTGGATTAACCAGATTTTGACCAAACTAAAAAAACGGTCTTAAGGTCTTACTTTTTCTTTCTGTTTTCCTCCTTTGAGATGCTCTGATGTGGATATAGTCCTGTTGAGCATCTCTGCATTGCTCGATTGCAGATAATTTGAACAAAGACAAGCACATTTTCCACTCTGGCCCACTTTTGAAAGCTGCAAATCTCAAAAAAGAAAACATCCTTGGTAGAAAAGTGAACTAATCTCACAGCTGCATTCAGATGAAAGGGAAGTATTTAGGATTTTAGTGGACAGAGATGCCTTTGGGAGAGTCTGTGTATTCCTAAAGAGAACTGGGCCAGGAGAAAGAAAGCAGAGGGTTCTGCAGCAATTATAATGAAGGGATAATCAAGGACTGCAGCAGAGGTCACTGGATTTAGTTATGCTTTCCCAAATCATGCCATCAGTATCAATACCTTCTAATCATAGTAATATTGAAAGTGTAATTATACTGAGGGCTTATTGCAGGCAACAGACTTTAAGCTTAGAATATGTATTGCAATCCTAAGGGACATGAGTTTACAGAGGATGGCAGCTTACCTCAGGGTACACAACTAGTGAAGGCAGAGCAATCTAGTGTTTGAACCCTCACACTAACATACAGCCTGTGCCCTTCTTCCTCCTCTCAATGGTGTGTTTAAACCTCAGATGACTTTGGGAAGACTTTTTTTTATCAACTCAGTATCGTTTCTTGTTTCTCCAACTTTATTGTACATGTGTATCTATGAATGTAGATTCTGTTCTGTGGCACTGGAGTGAGGCCCAAGGAACTGCAATCTAGCAAGCTCCCTGGTGGTGGTGTTGCTGCTCCTGACACAGGCCCACGCTTTGAGAAAGTAGTAAAGCTTTCCCATAAGTAAAGCTTGTGAAGTTGGGCTGTAGTCCAGAAGGTTGCGTCTACACCTACTTGCCTGGAGTGGCTAGACACTTCCAGCTCAGTGCATTGCCCCTCGGGGGTCAGCTCGATTACATAAGCTGTAACGAGCTACATAAGCTGTTTCATCAATTCGCCAGCAATGACCAGAATTACCAAAACCCCAAATATGCCTCTCCTTGATTTCTTTCATGCTCTGGAGAAGGCTGTGAAATAGGTAATTTATGGCAGCAATTACAGATTACACGTTTATTTAGCTGACTTAATGGTAAGACCACACAGGGGACGAAATGAGTTTTTTTGTTTGTTTGTTTTGTTTTGTTTTTTGTCTTTGGAATGTTGAAAATCTGTCTAAATGTAGCAATTATGTTGTTTTCAATGGTCTCCTTATATTATGCAGCATCAGGTAAAAAAGAAATCAATCGTTCTGATATTAAATGGAGATTTGGCTAGTGACCTGTTGGTGTCCTCTTCAAAGACTTGTGGATCTTTTAGATTTTATTTATAGGCACACCAAAGAAGTTGAACTTTATAATTAATACCATAAGTTACATGCTAGAAAGGCGATGACATCCCTGATTATCTCCTTCACTCTGCATGGAATTCAGGATGGAGGTAACACTGTCTTCATGGTCTTCAAGTCTCTGTTAGCTACTTTTTTCTTTTCTTAAAGTCTCTGTTAGCTACTTTTTTCTTTTCTTAAAATTAAAAAAATAATTATTATAGGTACATAATAATTGTATATTTTTGTAGGATACATGTGATGTTTTCATGCAGGCATACATTGTGAATTAATCAAGTCAGGGTAATGAGAGCATCTATCACTTCAGGCATTTATCATTTCTTTGTGTTAGGAACACTCCAATCCTTTATTTTAAACTATACTTTATTGTTGACTATAGTCACTTTGTTGTGTGATCAGATATTATTCATTCTATCTATATTTGTGAACCCATTATCTATCCCTACTTCATCCCTGCCCCCCTCACCATTATCCTTCCCAGATTTTGGTAACTGTTATTCTACTTTCCATCTCCATGATATCAATTGTTCCTAATATATAGCTTCTGCATATGATTGGGAACATGTGAAATTTGTCTTTCTGTGCTTGGTTTAGTTCATTTAATTTGGTGTTCTGTGGTTCCATCCATGTCCTTGCCAATGGTAGAATTTTATTCATTTGTGGCTATATAATATTCCATTGTGGATATGTACCAAGATTTCTTTATCTAAACATCCATTGATGGACACTTAGGTTGATTTCAAATCTTGGCTGTTGTGAATAGTGCTGTATTAAACGTGGGAGTAAAGATAACTTTTTGATACATGGATTTCATCTCTTTTGGATATATACCCAGAAGTGGGGTTGCTGGGTCAATTACTTCTATTTTTAATGTCCCGAGGAACATCCATAATGTTCCTCAGTGATCACACTAATTTGCATTCCTACCAACAGGGACAAGTGTTCTCTTTTCTCCACATCCTCACCAGTTTTCATTATTGCCTGGTGAGGTATACTGCCGAGATTTATTCATTTTCATAAAAGTCATTTTAACTGGAATAATGTAAAATAACATTTAATTTTGATTAGCATTTCTCTGATGACAATGATGTTGAATATTTTTCATACACCTATTGGTCATGCATACATCTTCTTTTGAGAAATGTTTATTCAGATTTTAAATTAGATTACTTGATTTTTTTTCCTAGTGAAGTGTTAGAGCTCATTATATATTCTAGTTACTAATCTACTGATAGATGAGTGGTTTGCAAATATTTTCTCACTTTATATGGGTTGTCTCTTCACCCTCTGGATTGTTTCCTTTTCTGTGAAGAAGCTTTTTAGCTTGATGTGATTCCCCCTTGTCCAATTTTGCTTTAGTTGCATGTACTTTGGGGATACTACTCAAGAAATCATTGCCCAGACAGACCAATGTCCTGACACATTTTTTCAATCTCTTCTTTTAGTATTTTCATTGTGTCAGCTCTTAGATCTAAGTCTTTCATCCATTTTGATTTCATTTTTGTATGCGGTGAGGTAAGGATCATTACTTCTTCTGCACATGAATATCCAATTTTCCCAGCACCATTTATTGAAGAGTTATCCTATCTCCACTGTATGTTCTTGGCAACTGTGTTGCAGAGAAGTTCACCATAGACCAGTGGATTTATTTCCAAGTTCTTTGTTCTGTTCCATTGGTCTATGTGTCTGTTTTTAATGTCAGGACCATGCTGTTTTGATTACTACACCCTCTTAGTATAATTTGAAGTCAAGTAACATGTTTCCTCCAGTTTTGTTCTTTTCGCTCAGGATTGCTTTGGTTATTCTGACTATTTTGTGGTGCCATATTCATTTTAGTATTACTTTTTCCATTTCTGTGAAGAATGCCATTGGTATTTTGATAGAGAATGCATTGAATCTATAGAATACTTCAAATAATATGAACATTTTAGAAATAGCAATTCCTCCAATTCATAAGCATGAACTATCATTTCATTTGGTGTGTGCCTTCTTTAATTTTTTCAGAAATGTATTATAGTTTCAATTATAGAAATCTTTCACTTCTTTGGTTAAATTTATTTATATGGATTTTATTTCATTAGTAGCCATTGTAAATGGGATTACTATCTTTTTTTTTCAGGTTTTTTATTGTTGGTATGTAGCAATGTTACTGAGTTTTTTGTTGATTTTGTATTCCACACTGTACTGAATTTGTTTTATCAGTGTCATAGTTCTTTTGAGGAGTCTTTAGATTTATCTGGGTATAAAATCCCATTGTCTTCACAAAAGTATAATTTGACTTCTTCCTTTCCAGTTCAGATACCCGTTATTTCTTTTTTTTTTCCTGATTGCTGTAGTGAGAATTTTCAGTACTGAAATTATTCAATTATTCAGTTGAATAAAAGTGGGTATTTTTGTTTTGTGCCAGATCCTAGGGAAAAGGCTTTCATTCCCCCCACCCCCATTTAGTATGTTAACTAGCTATAGCTTTGTAACATAAGGCTTTTACTGTGTTGAGGTAAGTTCCTTCTATTCCCAGGTTTTTGAGAGTTTTATATTGGATACAAATGTTGAATTGTATTAAATGATTTTTGTGCATAAATTGAAATGATCATATGGTTTTGTCCTTCTTTCTGTTGATATGATGGATCATGTGATTTAAAAAATAAATGTCATGTATTTCTTCTCTGGTCTTTATTATGTCTTTTCTTCTAGTAACTTTGTATTTGATTTGCTCTCTTTTTCTAGTTTTTTGTATGCATCATGAGGCTATTTGAAGCTTTTCTACTTTTTTGATGTAGACATTTATTGCTATAAACTTTCCTCTCACTACTGCTTTTTCTGTACCCCATAGGTTTTAATACATTGCATTTCCATTTTTATTTATTTCTAGAATTTTTAGAATTTGTTTCTTAATCTCTTCATGGATCTACTAATCATTCAGGAGCATACTGTTTACTTTTCATGTGCTTATATAGTTTCTGGTGTTTTCCTTATTACTGATTTCTCATTTTATTCCATTGTGCTCAGAGAAAATACTTGGCATGACCTCTTTTTTTTTCTTTTTTTCTGAGACAGAGTCTCACTCAGTGGCTCTGGGGTAGAGTACTGTGGCATCACAGCTCACAGCAACCTCTGACTCTTGGACTCAAGCGATTCCAGCCTTCCGAACACCTGGGACTACAGGCACTCGCCACAATGCCTGGCTATTTTTAGAGATGGGGGTCTTACTCTGGCTCAGGATGGTCTCAAACTCCTAAGTTCAGGCAATCTGCTTGCCTTGGCTCCCAGAGAGCTGGGATCACAGGCGTGAGCCACCATGCCTAGTCTTTCATTTAAAAAAAATTTTTAAGACCTGTTTTATGGCCTAACATATCCTTCAAAATGATCCATGAGCTGAGAAGAAGCATGTGTATTCTGCAGCCATTGAATGAAATGTTCTGTAAATATCTATTAGGTCCATTTTCTTTATGCTGTAGATTAAATCCAATGTTTCTTTGTTGATATTCTGCCTGGATGATCTTTCCAATGAAAAGTGAATAGTTAAGGTCTCTAATGAGTATTGTATTGGAGTCTATCTCTTTATGTAGGCCTAATAATACTTCATATTATATGTGAGTGCTCCGGTGTTGAGTGTATCTATATTTAGATTATATCATCTTTCAGAATTGGAATATATATGTATGTGTGTATAATGACCTTCTTTGTCTATTTTTACAGTTTTTGTCTTGAATCTATTTTATTTGATTGAACTATGGGCTATTCTTGTTGTTTTTTGATCTCCATTTTCTTAAATATTTTTTACATACTTTCATTTTTCAGTCTATGTGTGTATTTATAAGTGAAGTTTGTTTCTTACAGACAATATATATAGTTGGACATTGCTTTTTTAAATCCGTTCAATCATTGTCTTTTGATTAGAGAGTTTAGTTTATTCACATTCAGTGTTATTATTAATAGTTAAGGTCTTGCTATTTCCTTTTCTGGTTCTTTTGTAGTAATGTCTTTTTTCAATTTTTTTTTTTCGTTTCTATCTTCCTTGTTAAAACTAATTTTTTCTGAGTGGAGAAAGGTGCAGGTCCAATTTCTGTCTTTTGCATGTGGATATCCAGTTCTTCCAATACCATTTTGAACAGGGATTCATTCTCCCAGTATATGTTCTTGTTTGACTTATCAAAGATTAAGTAGCTGTGAGATGTTAGTTTTATTTCCTGGTTTTCTATTCAATTCCAAATGTCTATGTCTCTATTTTTATGCGAGTACCATGCTGTGTTGACCACTATGGCCTTGTAGTACAGTCTAACATCTGGTATGCTGATGCCCCCAGCTTTGTTTTTATTAATAAGAACTGCTTTAGCTATGTGGAGTTTTTTTTTTTTTTCTGGTTCCATACAAAACAAGGAATTATTTTCTCCAAGTCTTGAAAGTATGATGTTGATATTTTAATAGGGATGGCATTGAATCAGTAGATTGCTTTGGGAAGTATAAACATTTTAAAAGTGTTGATTCTTCTAAGACACGAGCATTCTATGTTCTTCCATTTGTTAATACCCTCTGCTATTTCTTTTCTTAGGGTTTCATAATTTTCTTTATAGAGGTCCTTCACCTCTTTTGTAAGGTATATTCCTAGGTATTTCATTTTTTTTTTTTTGGACCTATGATGAAGGAGGTTGTGTCCTTAATTAGCCTGTCGTCTTGACTGTTATTGCCGTATACAAAGGCTACCGACTTGTGGACATTGATTTTATATCTTGAGACATTACTGTATTTTTTGATGACTTCCAGGAGTCTTGTGGTTGAGTTTTTGGTGTTCTCTAAGCATAAGATTATATCATTAACAAAGAGGGAGAGTTTGAGCTCCTCTGCTCCCATTTGGATGCCCTTAATTTCCTTCTCTTGCTTGACTGTATTGGCTAGAACTTCCATCATTATGTTAAATAGTAGTGGTGATAGAGGGAGGACAGCCTTGTCTGGTCACAGTTCTAAGTGGAAAAGCTTTCAGTTTTACTTCATTCAATAAAATATTAACTGTGGGTTTGTCATAGATAACTTTGATCAGTTTAAGAAAAGTGCCATGTATGTCAATTCAAGATGGATAAAAGATTTAAATTTAAGGCATGAGGTGATAAAAATCCTTAAAGAAAGCACAGGAAAATCACTTGAAGATATCAGCCTGGGGAAAGCCTTTGTGAAGAAGACTTCTGTGGCAATGGTAACAACAACAAAAATAAACAAATGGGGCTTAATGAAACTGAAAAGCTTCTGTACAGCAAAGAAAACAACAACCAAAGCAAATAGACAACCTATACAATGGGAAAGGATATTGGCATATTTTTAATCAGACAAAAGCTTAATAACTGGGACCTACAGAGAACTCAAATAAATTCACATGAATAAATCCAACAATCCCATGTATCAATGGGCAAAAAATATGAATAGAACCTTATCTAAAGAAGACAGATGAATGGCTAACAAACATATGAACAAATGCTCATAATCCCTAATTATTGGAGAAAAGCAAATCAAAACCACCCTGAGATATCATCTAACCCCAGTGAGAATGGCCCACATCACAAAATCTCAAAACTGCAGCTGCTGGTGTGAATGTGGAGAGAAGAAAACACTTTTACACTGCTGGTGGGACTGTAAATTAATACAACCTTTTTGGAAGGAAGTATGGAGAACCCTTAAGGAACTCAAGCTAGACCTCCCATTTGATCCTGCAATCCTATCACTGGGCACATAACTAGAAGGAAAAAAAGTCCTTTTACCATAAGGACACTTGCACTAAACTATTTATCGCAGCTCAATTTATAATTGCCAAAATGTGGAAACAGCCTAAATGCCCAGCAACACAGGAATGGATTAATAACAGTGGTACATGTATGCCATGGAATCGTATTTAAAAAGTCATTAAAAAGATGAAGACTTTACATTCTTTCTACTAACCTGGAAGGAAGTGGAACACATTATTCTTAGTAAAGCATCACAAGAATGGAGAGGCAAGAATACTATGTACTCAATTCTGATATGAGGACAATTAATGACGTAGTACATGGTGGGAGGTAAGGGAAGGGGGGAGCAGAGAGAGGGCAGAAAGGAGGGACATGGGGAAAAGAGAGAGTAGATAGGTGGAAGGAAGGAGGGTGGGAGAAGGGAAGAGCATAGAGAGGTAAGGGGGATGTCAAGGTATGACACACCTTTGAGGGGAGGGACACAATTATAAGAGGGATTTTACATAACACATGCAATCAATGTAATCTGGTTCTTTGTACCCTCAATAAATCCCAAGCAATAAAAACAAATGCACAAACAAACAAAATAATGATTTTGCCCTGGTAGTTTTAGTTTCTTACTTTTTGTGTGTGTGTATCTATTATAGGCTTTTTAGATTTGAGGTTACCAGGAAGCTTGCAAAAAACATTTTGTAACCAATTATGTTAAACATATAACAACTCTGCTCACAAACAGACAAATAACCAAGCAAAGAGAAATCTAACAAATTCTACACTTCAACTGCACCTCTACCATTAAAGTTTTTGTTTGTCCATCCATATCTCACACAAACTTGCTGTGGTTATTTTTCATGGGTTTGTCTTTTAGACTTCCAACTGAAGATACAAGTGGTTCATTCACTGCAAATTACAGCAACAGAGTATTCTGTCTCTGTGCACTTACGGTTAGCTGTGAGTTAAATAACTTCACATGAATTCTTATTGTTTGTAATGCACTTTGCTTTCATTTTGAAGAACTGCTTTTAGTATTTCTTTTAGGACAAGTCTGGTGTTGGTGAAATCCTTCAGCTTTTTTTTTTTTTTTTTTTTGTGAGGGTGGCTTATGAAAATCTTTAATTTTACTTCATGAGTGAAAGGTATTTTCGCAGGAGAGAATATTCAAGGGTTAAGGTTTTTTCCTTCAGCACTTTGAACATGTTATGTTACTCTCTCCTGGCCTATAAGTTTTGCACTGAGAAATCTGCTGCCAGATTTATCAGAGGCTCTGTTGTATGTTATTGTTTTTCCTTTTTCTTGCTTCACTTATGACCTTTCTTTATCTGTGATATGTGGGAGCTTGACTATTAATTGACGTGAGGTAGTCCTGTTTGGGTTAAATCTACTTGATGTTCTATGATCTACTTGTACCTGAATAATTAATATCTTTCTCTAGATTTGGAACATTCTCTGTTATTTCTTTAAATAAACTATCTACCCCAAACTTCTCTGTTTCTCTTAGATTTGCCCTTTTGAGGCTGTGTGTTGGTGTGCTGTGCTTTATTCTTTTTCATTCTCTTTGCTTTTTCTTCCCATGAATTTTCAAATAGTCCGTCTTCAGGCTCATTAATTCCTTCTTCTACTTAATCAGTTATCCTATTGAGAGATCCTGATGCATTTCTAAATTTATCAATTAATTTCTTCAGGTCCACAATTTCTGCTTAATTTTGTAAAAATTATTTTCAATCTCTCTGTTAAATTTCTCTGGTACTCATCTGAATTCCTTCTCTGTGGTGTCTTGAAGTTCATTGAACTTCTTCAGGACAGCTATTTTAATTCTTTGTCTGAAATGTAACCCACTTCCATCACCCTAAGTTTTATCACTGGTAACTTATTTATTTTATTTTGTGAGCTCATGTGTTCCTGGATGTTCTTGATGCTTGTGGGTATTCATCAATGTCTGGATATTGAAGAATTAAGTATTTATGTTAATCTTTGCAGTTGGGGTTATTTGAGCCCATCCTTCTTGAGAACTTTTCAGATATTCAAGGGGCATTGAGTGTTGTGATCTAAGTATTTGATCACTGTGGCCATATCAGCACTGTGGGTGACCCAAGCCCAGTAATGCTGTGACTCTTGCAGACTTCCTGTGGTACTACTTTTGTGAAATTAGGTAAGAAACAGAAATTTCCTGGAAAACCAGGCAAATTCTTTGACTCTCTTCCTTCACTCTGTGCTGAGATGCTGGACTTAGAGGAAGAGTGATGTGGGCACAACACTGGCTTGTGGCCACCTAAGCTAGGACTGTGCAATTTCAAACCTGATGCCACCCCAGTTTCACTCAATGTCTTTGGTGACTGTTGCCTGGCTACCTCTGATGCTTATTTAAAGCTCAAGGGCACTTTAGTCAGCAAGTGATAAATCCTGCCAAGAATGGGTCCTTCCCTTCAGGGTAACATGTTTGCTTCTGGCCCAGATTGGGTCTAGAAATGCCCTCTAGGAACTAAGACCTGTTTTGTGCTTTATTTTACCATGGCTGAAGCACACTATTTGCTACTTTATTTTACTGTGAGTCTATTCAGTAATTTATTTTACTATGGCAGAAATGGTACTCATTTCAAAACAAATTTCTCTGAACTATTCGCTTTCCTTTCCCCATGTGGAAAAAGATTCCTTGAGCTATACTGTCTATGAATGGGGCAGGGAGTGGTGACATGGTCACTGGCTTGGCTGCCACTGCTGGCATCTCATTGGCTCACCTGCACCCCACGTCCACTGGCTCTAAGCCAGCATAGCCACAGTAATGGCCAGAGGACTGCAGCCTTGTGGCCCGACTGCCTTACAAACTTGTTCCAGACTCTAAGGTGCCTTTTCACATGGTGGTGTGGCTAGGTGGAGTTCAGGTTTGAGGGTAGGGAGGGTGGATAATTTCTCTCTAGCTGGGTTAGTCCAAATGCTCCCTCCATGGGCATTGTGCTGTGTTCCCTTGTGCCAGAGTATCCCTGAGTACCCCACAATCACTTTACTCTCCCTCCCTGGGGACACAGATTCTTTCTTCACTCAGTATCCTGGCATGACACTGCTGGGGCGTGTGGGAGGGGCAGTGTAGGTAAAACAGGACTGTCTTTTCTACCCTCTTCAGTGCCTCATTTCTTCTTAGAATGGCTAAACCATTATGATTGCTCTCCTAATTTCTGGCTCTTCTGAAGTTGCATGCTTGTGTGAATAGTTGTTGAATTTTGTGTTCATGTGGAGGGAAAATCACTGAAAGTTTCTATTCCACCATGTTGCTCCACCTGCCATCCCCTCACCCCAGTTTTGGCTGTTTCTTTTGTAAATGTATTTTCTCATAAACCCTGTAACAGCTTTTATTTTGTACTGACAAAAAGTGGAGTAAATGAAACTATGGGAGCAATATGTGAACTGTGGGACATAGAGATATTTTATGATCTTTCTAGGTAACGTCCTAGGGGAGACAAAACTAAATAGAGGGCACTTGTAATGCCCTTGCTTTCAACATAAACAGGACAAAAAAATTTAAAAAGGAGGAAGAAAAAGAAAAAGACATGGCTAGAGTGGAGAATAGAGATAGGGCTTCTCTGTTAGGTTCATAAAATTTGGGGAGGTTATCTTTATGAAGAAGAACACAAAATTTGGCACAGATCCTTTGATGGCTTTGTGCATGGGGGAGTGTCCCCTGAAGATTAAATGTCATTAGCTCCCCAGTCAATTCACCTCTACCTGTAATATTTCTCTTTGATTTCTCTCCACCCTCCTGGCCTTATTCTTTCGTGACCCTTCTGCAACTCCCAAAGTTAGCTAAATGTATTTTCTTTGCTTGTTCTGTCTCTTCATGAATCCTTGTTTCTTCAGTAGTATTTTAGAACTTCATCATCTGAGCCACACAGGAAGGCTTTCTGTGACTTCCTGTGGCTCTAGAGACAATTAAGAAACCTGAATTTTCTCAGGCTTCATTACCACTGTAAATGCACTTCCCATTGTACCAAGATATGTTTTTGTTTTATTCCCCCCACTCCACCGCCTTTTATCCACAAGCTGAGGAATCAAGGGAAAAAAGATTATTTACTCATAAATGTGGATTTAGTGGAGCAATATTTAATTTTTTTAGCTTTAGTTGTTTCTGTGTTCTATCTTGCATCCAGCAAAGTGTCTTCCGTCTCCATCCTCTGCTCCCCCCACTATTTAACATATATGTAGTCCACAATAGGTGAAAGCAACTAATTATCCCAGGGGTTCATGTGCAGTATTTCATTTGATTCTATTTTTCAGATTCAAAGAATGGTTATTCATGGTTACTATCTTCTTTATGTTCCCTTGTGGACCTAAATTGGAACTTCTTGGTATCTTTCCAGGAGTGGAATTGCTGTGTCTTGGTGTTTGAACATTCTCATTTCTACTAAAGGGAGCCAGGTTTTTTCCCAACAGATTAGTACCAGCTTACAGTCCCATTAAGGGTGCAGAAGGTGTCATATTTTTTATGACTCTGATAGTATCTGATATCATTTCAGTTGTTTAAATCTTTGCCACTGTGTAAGTATATAAATTGCCACCTTTCTTCCTAAATGTTAGTCTACTTCTTTTACTTTCCCATCCCTTTTAAACTTCTTATTGAAACATAATGAATATAAGGAAAGCATACCTTAGTGTACAGCTCAATATATGTTTGCAAATAACACACTGAATAACCTATTCAGACCAATGTAGTTTTGTGTTTCTTTTTATACTGATAACGCTGAATCTTCTCATCCTCATTAGCCACTTGAATCCCTTTCCTATTTCACATCCTTTGCCCATCGTTCTATTGAGCTTGTTTTCTTCTTTCTGCTGTACAAGGGATTCTTTTACATTCTAGAACTTAGTTATTAATATTTTGTTTAGATATGACAAATGTCATCAGTTGGTCTGCCTTGGGCCTTTAGCGGTTTTTAATATAAACTTGGGATGTAATATGTGGAGAATGAAAGACATTTGTGTTTCAAAACAGTGTGTATAGATAAAAAGTTAGGGGCCTGGTCTTTGAAGTAGAATTTTTTTTCACTCCATCATAATAAAGAAGAGTACAAAGTCTTGCCAGTGAACAGAGACTACGTATTGCCTTATTTGGTCTTAAAAGTAAAAACACAACATCTCTAGAGCCTTTTTAAAGAAAAGTTACAGGAAAAAATATATATATCTAAATAAAAACTTCAGCTGATCTGTTGGTATTGCTGTTTCTTTTCATAAAATAAAGTCTTCTGCTTGGCAAATACAATTGCTCCACTTTAATCCTATGGCTTTGCCTTTTCCTCACTCAGGATCTCTGATTGACAGCTTGATGTGTTTTCTTAGAATGAGATTCAAGTGAGTCCTCTAAATTAATTGAAAAGGCTATGCATTTTAGACCACCTGTTCCTCAGCTGTCATAGTGCTACAAGCATGTCAGATAGTCAACAGAGTATAATTTGCTGTATTTCTTAAATCTAAGCTATCAATCAAATCTGCAGAACATAGTAAAAGAAATATAACATTTAATTGGAAACTGAGTGACGATAAACCTCTTGGATTCCAGTGTAACTTTTATTCTGATACTTATAATCAGACATTAACCAATGAAAAGCAATTATTTCAAAGAACAGCTAAAAATTACCAAGAAACCTCTGTCTAAGAATAGATAAATAGTTTTGGCAGGCTCCAACAACCAGGGCTTGAGTAGCACTTGAGCGTTTCTAACATATTTGCATATGGAAGGCTGTTGGCCGATAGATGCACACTGCACCAGGGAGGCAAGAGATCCTGCAGTTGCCAGAGAGTAAAAACTATAATTTATAGCTTTCATATGAAGGCTAAAACCCAATTATAGCATAGGAATACAGGGAAAGGGGAAAGGGAGGGGAGGGGAGGGGGAGTATGGGTGGAGGGAGGGCAATTAGTGGGATCACACCTAC